>UFQX01000247.1:318752-556607 GCA_900497675.1 Arapaima gigas
ACAAAGATTTTATTTTTTCCAGCCCCCCCCCCCCCCAAAAAAAAAACTTTGGTTACTTTTTAAAATTGTTTATAACGCGGTCAGCTTGTCCTTTACATCTATGTATTTTTCCTACATATGGTTCAAAAAATAAATTTATCTGTTTAAGTTTGGTTGTACTGTACTCAATTCTCACAGACAACTGTGAAATGGTTTCTGCTGCACATCACTAACTTAGAGTGACTTTATGGAACAGAGAAGAAATGCAGAAGTATTTGAGCTACTGCTTTATGGATTTTTACTGGGAAAATATGCTGTGCTCAGCGCTTCTGTTCTGCACTTATTGGGGTTAATCTATTACTCAGTTGGCCATTTTGTCAAGATTACTGGGCTGTTGTGCATGCATAACCTCAATATAGTGGACTACAGTAGTGTGCAAAAGTCCTAGGCACCTGTGAGGAAAAATGCTACGAAGCAAGGATGGTTCCAAAAATAATGCCATGAATACTTATTAACCAATAAACCTTCTAAAAAGTGCAGCAGACAAAAAAAAAAAAAACCTCCATCAGATCAATATTTGGTGGGACCACCGTTTGCCTTTAAAACACCATCAATTCTCTTATGCGAACTTGCATGCAGTTTAAGGTAGAGGTTGGTAGGTTCTTCCAAACATTTTGAGGAACTGGCCACACTTCTTCTGCACACTTTGACTGTCTCTGCATGTCCTCCCAGACTGACTTGATCATGTTGAGACCAGGGCTCTGTGGGGACCAGACCGTCTGTTGCAGGATTCCTTCTTTTTGCTCAACATAGTTGTGTATGACTGAGATTGGGTGTTTGAGGTCATTCTCAGGCTGCACAATGAATTTGGGACCAATGAGAAACCTCCCTGGTGGTAGATAAGAATCTACCTGTACTTCTCAACACATTCAAGTTGCATGACTAACACTTTTACTATATATACTCATTGGCTACTTTACACATACAGCCCCCCCCAGAGAGAGGGTCACATGGCTGTGGCTCTATACATAAAGATACAGAGTGTCAAGAGGTTCGGTTGCAGTTAGACTGCTTGTGAGGTTCATCCTTGGGTTTTTCAACATTGGAACAGGTTGCTCAGTGACAATCCTGTGGGTGAAAAAGGGTCAGTGACGAGGTCAGTACAGTAAAGGTGTGAAGAAGAGTGTCTTGGCATGAGCAGCTTCCCACTCCTTGAGGCAGCTGTGGGATAGAGCAGCAGAAGACCATTCCAGGTTTGTTTCCTGCTGCCTGAGAACAACACGAGGTTCCGGTGGACATGCTGTCACCAAAGCCAGATAATTAATGGAGAAAAATATTGCTATGCTTGTCAAATCCTGGCTTGTAGTGACATGCTAATGGCAAGGCCAGAAACTGGCGTAGAAAGAACGGATCGATCGCCTGGTGTCAGCGGTACTGACCAGTGGTGGTGTAATGGCGTGGGGGATGTTTTCCAGGACCAACTGAGCATCATTTGAACATCACACAGTGCTGAAACAGTCTTGCTGACAAGGTTCATCCCATCGTGGACAGTCCGGTATTTCTCAGAGTGAGACTTTAGCAGGATAATATGCCCTGTCACAAAGCACACGAGCTAATCTCTAGGAAGGATGTGATGCTAGCAGAATGTTGGCATGGACCAAAACGCTTATGGAATAAGTCCATCACGTTGTTAAATTCATGCTTTTCTGGAGGCAGAACGGCGTGCGCCATGGTCTAGCTCTGCGTACCTAACGCAGTGAACCTAACGGGTAGATGCTGCAAACATTAAGGCGCATGTAGATGACGGCCACTAGGTGGCGCTATAAGAAAAGCGCTCAACCTCTAGCAGTTTTTCTAGTTGCCCCATGGGATTCAGGTGGTTTGCTCGGTAGAGGTGTTTGCTGTAACAGGGAAATCGGGGAGAAATAAAATATTATTTAAAACACACGAAAATACCAGACAGATGTATTATAAGCAACAGTCATGTCTTTTAATTCATTTCAAGTTAATATTAAGCAGCTATGGGCTGGTAGTTACAGTGAGGAGGATGTGTCTCCATCCAGTCGATTAAACTGTAAATATTTCATATTTTTAACTTGGTTTTATGATTGTAATGTAAATGTGATGTACGCCGCTTTTTTTTTTTTTTTTTTTACTTTTTGTGTTCTGATGGGTGCAGCGGTACCTCAGGAGACCCCGGGCTGTAGCAGCTGTCACTGTGTTGTGGGCGGACAGAACTCAGGGTTCGACGTTTGGATAAAATCAGAAGGCCGAGCCCCAACCTTACGTTTATTTCCTTATCCGGAACTCTTGACTTTCTTTGTTTTGGATCATCTCAGAAATGAGTGCATTGACTTTTCCTTTGCGTTTGCAAGTGGTTTTATTATTAAGTTATACCCAGTAGCATTTAGCAGTGAGAAGGAAAGGATCAAGGGCTATTAGGGACACTTAAGAAACCTGCAGAAGTCCCTCTAACCCCCTGATGTGCGAGAAGCACGCTTGGCCTGCTGCTGTCTTGAGGAATTTCCAACTCTTCAACTTGCAAGCTGGTAAGCTTTGTTTAATAATTCCCTTCAGTATATGATGCCATTATAATTAAGTGGGAGTAAAGCCCCTATTCTGCTATGTGTAAATTAGTTTAATATTGTCAGACAACAATGGCGCCGCTGAAACTTTTTTCCCTGAAAATTGAGCCGATGGGACTGTGCGGTTGCACAGCAGGTAGTGCTGGCAGCTCAGAGCTCTGAGCTTTGGGTTTGGACCTGGATTCGTGTCCGGCTCGCTCTGTGCGAAGTTTCGTGTTCTCCTCCCACAGTCCAAACGCACGGTGGCTGTAAATTGCTCGTAGTGCGTATATGTGAGTGTTTTTGTGATTATTCAATCCACACCGTGTGCTGCCTTGTGCTTCAGGATAGACCAGACTACCAGGACCCCGAGTTAGATATACACTTAGTTGTAATTTAAAAAATGATTGATTAAGTATGATTGGCAGATGGATCTAGCTAGATCTGCTCTCTCCGCAATAGAATCGTAATTGTATGTAACCACACCACTCCGTTAACTACTGTGTTATGATATTGGAAGTTCGATTTTGAGCTTGTGAATTGTTTGCTAATGTTTTATCCTTGTTTTTCAAGGCTTACAGCAAAACCATCTGGGGTTTTATAAGAATTGGACATTCTCACCACTGCTGGCATCATCTATTTTCATTTACTCTTGGATGTCTCTTATTACCATGGGCATCAAATCAGTGAACCTTCATGCGCTTGTACACAGTGGCAAGCATTTGTCATGTTCACCGCTCATAGTGTCTCTGTGGCAGTGCTTTATTATCTTCAAGGTTATGTCTTACCCTGAGAAATGTCTCTTAAGTGAGAACCTTTATGAACATTGATATGAGCTCATGGAAGCGGCAGGGAACCGTAAAGAAGTCAATCGAAAATAATGCAGCTGAAGAAATGTGAGTCAATCCCTCGTGTAACTGAACTTGTCTTCTCAGAACTCTTAGTCATCAGTGCACCCTTTAGATCTTCAGGTGGAGTGCTTTCTGGACGATCTCATGCCTGTTCTATGCTGGAAGGAGCTTTAGTTTTGACTTGCTAGGCTTAGTTTTCCAAGCCTGTGCTAAGACTTTGTCTAAGATGTTTTAACATGTCTCAAATTTTCATCAGTGTGCACTCAGTCTTTTATTAACAGGAGGCTCATGTTATGTGCCGCTTTAGGAGTTGTTGGGTCACCGCTGGGAGCTCGGTGTGATTTCATGTTGTTCATGGCTATTTTTCTGGTACAAAGGTGAGAAACAAAGCGTCATTACTGCAGCTGGAATTCAGCTGGGATACCTGTCACTCCACCTTATATGTACTGTAGAGATGTAAGCAAAACGACTTTGCTTTATAATGCGTGTTAATTGCAGAGTATATTTATTCAGCAGCTCAACCTTGAAATATCTGTATATAACAGGGAATAGGGGCTTTACTCATATATATGTGTGTGTGTATATATATATCAACCTGCTGTATAATAAAATCACATCCTGGAGTCGCATTGACCTTGTTATGTATACAACTTATATGATCGTCCTTTATGTTGCGTCCTAAACGTAACTTATTGTTTCTTTCTTGGAAAATTTTTAATTTCACAGGTACAAAAGCAAACTTTTGATTTTCTCCAGCACTTTATGCTAATTTGCTAGGGACATCGGTGTACAGCACACCAGATAACATCACGACAAACCCTGCTTTTCTTTATTTTTATATTATGGCAAGGTGTTCTCTTCATGTAAAAACGATGTGTATTTTCAAGGTCGTGCTGCTGAATTCCAGTCAGGATAAAAGCTGTGCCATAATGTGGTATTTCAAAGAGTTTTATTTGTCTCTTTAGTGCAAGGCAGTTCAGCCTTTTCTCTGTGATGTCTCCTCTGCATTTGAAGTGCAGGACCATTTAAATATAACCTGAAAAAAAGAGGAAATATTCAGCCTTCAGGAGTGAGCAAGTTAGTTTTGTCTGACTGTTTTGATAAAAGCCCCAATCTGAGGCGACACTGGCCGGCTCCTCCGTACGGTGTTAAAATGTCTCCTGTCCGTCTTAATGCTCCTTCAACCTGCAAAAAGAAATGTTTCTCGTCAGATGCCACTTGTTTTAATATGGCTCCTGTTTGTCTGAGGCTTTGTTGACCCCCCTACAACAAGGCATTTTTTTGTGGTTCTGAGGTAGGCTCTGGACTGCTGTGACCCCCACTGAGATAAAGTGGTTAATCATATTGGATTGATGGATGGATGGATGGGCAAATGAAGAAAAGTTTTGAACAATGGACAAAACTTATCTTCAAAAACGTATTACAAGAACTTTGTTGAGGTGGCCAAGCTAAAACAGAGGCCTTAGGAGTTAAAACTTGCATTTCCCACCTCTTCTGCGCCAGGTGTGTGAGCACCAACAATTCTTACTAGGTGAAGCAAATATTTCTGTTCAGCCCTGTCGGGTTTGATTCATCTGTCACAACTTTGATGGATTAAAAACAGAAAATAGTTGTTCTGTTTTTCCTTGTTTCTGCATTTCTTCTCATGTAGAGGTTCTAGTGAATTTGAACTGTTTAGTGAGGAGCGGGAACAGCTACTTTACAACACCGGGCAAAAATAAGCAAAGCTGGCCTAAACGTCTAGTCTCTTAAAGAGCAGCGGTAGGTGATACGATGGTTATAGGAGTTGTAGACCAGATGAGGTTGCTTATCTACTAAACTTTTGCTTTTTAATGACAGCTGGTCATTTGATGCCACAAAGGTAGCGTAGAGGTTAAAGATATGGACATATAACCTGAAGGTTATCGTTGCTAATCTCATTCATTGATCTGTCGTAGTATCCTTGAGCAAAGCGTTTGCTATGAATTGCTCCAGTAAACATACCCTGCTGTGTAAGTTGCTCAAATACAGGTGCCTTGAAGAAAGAGAGTTGGCATAATTAGAATTATTTTTCACAGTTATGTATATTCGGTGTATAAAGTTAATTTGCTGCTTGCGCCTGTTCGAACAGTTGTCTCTCCATGACTATCAATTAAAAATTTATTTTATTTCAATTGAACAGCCTTGTCAGTGCGGGTTTACTTGGAGCACTTCTGACTCGGCTTTCCGTGGACGTGTAGCGTGAGACAGCCTTGTTTAAATGAGCTCAGTGGTCTCTCTCTTACTACCGGCCTGCCTGGTGACAAACTAAACACATGCAGTTTCTGACTTTATGATGACATAATTCACTGCGTACCACACCTAGAAATTTGAATTAGATACATGTAAATGTGCCTGGTACGTGGAAATTTAAAAGCAGTACAAACACTGTAAAAATGCAATGCCTCCAGTGGTGTTGGGGCAAAAAATATTTTTTTGCAAATAATCAGAAATCTGAGTAGTTTGTTACAAAGGACCCTTTTAACACCCAGCAACATTGATATCTTTTTGGATGCAACGGCGAAGGGGTTCCACGTTCTCTAGTGCGAAGGTGAGCTGCCTGCTACCCCGTTGTGCTCTGTGCTCCAGACCTGGCCGGGCAGCTATGGAACCCAGTGCTCAGTAGATACAGCCAAACAGACCCGCCCAGTCTGAACTGGTGTTGACATGTACCATTCCCAAATGCCTCTGGGCCTAGGGTGTGGTTTCTCAACCCATACTGTGAGCGAGCACTGTTGTGTACCTGACCTTCACTTGACCCTTCCCAGGACAGCCATTTTTTTCCCTTTATGTGTTCACACCCGACTGGATGCATTAGGCAATCGCTGGTCTTTAACCTCCCAGAAATGAGAAAGTCTCAACAGTGAAGTCACTTCAGAGTAAATCAGCTGAAAATGTATAACTTGACAACCAGTCTACGTTCAGGTTTATATATCCAGAGTAATTAAATAAACCCATTTCCTTTTTTTTTTTGTGAGTGAGTCTATTTCTTTCTTCATCTCCCATTTTCCGACACTGTATGCGGTGGAGGAAAAAAACACGAGGCTGCGAAACGAGGGACCTCCTTGCTGATGTTCACCACCTTTGGAGGATAGGGGACTTCAGATCAATGTCTGGAGCACACTGAAGAACCCCGCTTCTGCTCTCTAAACTGACTTTTACATGTTCACTGGAAGGTGTACTGCACAATTGCTGGCAAAAAATTTTTATTTTATTTAATTAATAAATATATATTTAATAAATAAATATTATTTATTTAATTTATTTTTATATGTGTTTTTATTTTCAGCTGCAAATTTATGTGGAACGCTATCTATCAACAACCAGTTTGGCTCTCCTATTCATAGATATGATATTTTCATGATATTTTGTCCCAGTAAAGGCCAGAATCCATAGACTTGACCTGCTTCTGGTTTTATTTCTCTGTCACTCTGTCAGTCTGTACTTGTACTCTGTCTCCTCCGATTAACTCCCACTTCTCTTGAAGATAGACCATAAATGTTTTCTCCATAACATTTTACTTTGAAGCCTTATAAATCAGACAAGTGTCCCATGCATTAAAAGTTGGATGGCATACAAAAATTACCTCGGGAATTTATATATGAAAACATTCATTTTGAATTGCTACGTTTTTTTTTATTCACGGGCCACTGTAATGAAGTCGAAGTCAACCTTGTGTTTATGAATAATACCAGAATAAAACACGTCTTATTTAAAATAAACACAGGCTACCTCCACTCAGCCAGAGATGGGACCAGATTCAAAGCCACAGGCCTGGATCTGGGAAACAACAATTCCACACTGGAGCAGCTCTGCTGCCCTGCAACAGTGTCAAAGCAGCTCAGTGTAATATGCCTACAAAAAGCACAGACCTTGAACCACTGCACTTTGCAAAATCTGGACTTTATGCACCAGTTTCCCTAGTTCATTTGTTCACCAGCATTATTTTAGTTTCAGTAAATTACAAATTTGGCTTTATTTGCCTTAGGATTCATTGCATGCATTTGTTTCATGCATGCAACTCAAAGTTTTTTTTAGTTCTGAGAATTACCTCCATCTATATGATACAAAAAAATAAATATATATTCCAGTTGCAGGTGCAATGGATTATACTGTAGTACTCAATAGTAAACAATTTTTTGTATTGCATTACTGTTTTATATTGACGTACTCTATGTCTCTTTAAAAGTGTTTGAACAACAGTGAAGCAAAAAAGAAATGCAGTTTTTTTTTTGTTTTTTTTTTTTTTAAATCTGGGTTAATGTTGCACAGAAAGTGCACAGGCTGCTTTCAGGCTGATTCAGACTGGGTCCCTCTCTGGCTGTTGAGCAGCAAAAATCTACTGAAGTATGGCAAGGTTTTTGTAATTAAAACCAAAAGATCAGCAACGTGCCAAGTGTCAGCCTTAGAGGGATGTGAATTTGACGCGGCTAACCTATTAAAGCTCCCTGATGTTTAATAACTTTGCAAGCTCCGTCTCCAATGGAATACATGCTCCAGGAGAGGGTAGTGCTGCAGGGAGAGGAAAGATGCCTGATTCCTCCCAGTTTTCCTCCAACAGACACTGCATTTAGGTAAAGGACTCATGCAGGAGCTCCGACTCCTTCTAGTTCCACACACAGAAGAGCAATTGAGAGGCAAAACTGATGTAGATTTAGCCTGTTTTCAGCTTGAGCTTCATTACGATTCTTCGCCAACCATGAAATGCTTTTGTAAATATTTGCCTTTGTCCCTTTATTTCCTCCTGCTCTCTGTGTGCATTTCGTTCCAGCACCCATTTCCCCTCCAGCAGGAGAACCCCACAACATGGAGATCACTTCAAGTTTTTTAAGGACTGCAGAGATAGTGTCAGTTTCCAGATCTTATACATGTCAGGCCATAGTTTATGAACTTAATAAGTCCCTTCCTCAACCAACACTGGACACATCCACTGCAATGTGGGACCACATTTTTTGGCAGCAATTTCTCTCTGCTGAAACTGGGATGTAACCTGGAAACCAGTTCTAGATAATTTATTTGCCCGTGCAGTGATGCAATGACTGTAAAGCACATTTTGCCTTGCTGTGGTAAAATTAAACCAAAACATGCCTCCTGGGTATATAATCAGACCTCAGCTTATAAGCACACTTTTTCTAAAACATCAGATCTTCTCTAACTACTTGATCTGTTTGGGGTTGTGATGGTCTGGAGCCGAACCTAGAATTACTGGGCAACAGGCTCGAATAATACTACCCGGACAGTATGGTGGTCCATCACAGGGTAGCCACAGACACACATGTATACAATTTCTCATATTCACCCATTTGTCCAGAAACACATGTCTTTGGACTGTGGGAGGAAACTGGAGCACCCAGAAAAGATTCAAATGCACTGTATCCAGACTGAGATTTGAACCCATTTTCGAACACCACAGACACCATAGGGCCACAGCAAGTAGCGCTGTGTCACCTTATGCCCAACTAATAAAACCTTAATAATGCAGTTTAAACCTTGCATTTATTCATGGGTTTGGTTCTGTCAAAATTATCAGATAAGCTTAGAACTTGTTGTAAGACTTTACTTATTCTACTTTCATTGATAGTTCAAATGTAAGGTCTTTTGTTAACATGAAGCAACATTAAAGTTAAGTGTACTTTGAAACGACTGAAAAAAAAACTTCCCCATAACCTCCTATTCACAATATCCTGCTTTATACATGCGAGTCAGTGACTTGTCCCACTGTCAGGTGCCACAGGTGAATCAAATAGTTCAAGATTAATGAAGCGTTTATTGTGGAACACCTTTATACAACAGGTATACAGGGGACCCAGAAATGAAGATCCTTTGCTCCATGATGCGCAGATTAGGGGGAAAGAAAAATCAGAAAAAGAGTAATAAAAGATAAGACAATATACGATTAAGAAAATAAATTTAAAAAACCATATGTTATTTTATATATATATATATATATATACACACACACACACACACACACACGAGTGGTTAATGATGGATGGATGGAATGGATACAGTAAATAATAATGCTGACAGACAAGAGAATTAAAAAAAATCCTACAGTTTTGTGGAGAATTATTTGCTGCCTTCCTGATTTCTCCCATTACTGCATATTTGTTGCACTGAATGGTTTCAGTTCATGAGACAAAGGGAACCTTGGTAACCACATGACACAATTTGTAAAATACTGCTTCATTTATTTAATGAACAAAGTTAACAAAGACTTCTAAGGTCCTCACTCTAATGTTATTTGCATAGCAAAAAAAAAAAAATCTGCACGTTCAATGTTTTGGTCACAGAAAATGGCTTTTGTTACAGTGGAGCTGCCCTCCAATCGGCGTGTCTTGCATATGTCTAGTTCGTGATAAATGTATTGTGAGTGGAAGATCCTGTTAACCTGAAAGTTTGTTTTTCACTAAAGACACCTTTACACGCTCGCATTCTGTAAATTTGCTACACATAATAGACAATATTCACCTTACATAAATAGAAATACTGTATATAGTAATTGTGTGCATTTGTACTTCAGATTATGCACATTAAACTTGCACATTTTTGAAGATATGACGACATCCAAGTTTATTTTTAGCGCACATTTTTTCACCCATTTCAAAAAATTTCCTGCTGTGGTGAAAGTAATCTGTGTATTTCTTTCTGCCTTCTGGGTGCAGAAAAATGCACTCAGACAGAAAACCAGAGACCTGGTGTTGTGCAGAGGGGAAGCCCAGAATTTTGGAGGTGGACAGGAGGAATTTGATCCAGCATACTATTTAATTATTATAGCTACCTGGGAGACAAATTCAGAAACTAGGAACAAAAATAAATGTGTATCATCATGCTTTTTTGATGGTTAGGGTTAGGTGACCAGATTCTGACAAATATTTTTCTTTGATGAATGGGTCTCTTCCTAAAGTCAGTAAAACGGGATTATAAGGTGTAAACATTTTAATATGTTTTCCCCACACAGTTCTGCACTCCAGGCTTTCTCCACTCCAATATTTAGCTCTCCTGTGGCATCTGAAGTGCAGAAGTAATATAGCACCATCTGTCGTGGGTCAAGCAAAATGCAACACAGTGAATGAATATGCAATTTTTGAAATTTTATTTTCAGTCACTTCAAATTATACTTGCCTTTAAAGTAGCTCCATGGTAAAAAATCATTAAACAGTAATAAAATAAACTGATACCCCCTCCATGCTGTGTCCTGTCCTGTGCATTCAGGTGTAGAGGGGCACAAAGTCCCTGCAGGGTATGAAAATAAAGTCTTACAGCAGCAAATTTTTGATTCACTATAGCTTTCCCTGATGTTTTTAACATGAGCCCCGCCCGTGAATAAATTGAGGGAATGAGCTATATTCTTCAACTTTTTTGGACATGTGACATTTTATGCAGACTCTATATAAAAAGGCATTATCTGGGTGTTAAAACACAGAGGGAATGATGTCAGGTAGCCTCTTCTGTTAAGAATGCATTGCATATTATGCAGAGAAGAGGCTGCAAGTTTGCATTGGACCATTTCAGCATTACCTCATTGTTTTCTACTCCCTTCTGAGTCTCAGATGTCTGTTCCCACCACTTTAAGTATGAGACATGGCCAGAAAACCCTTTAGAAACATCTGTTGTGAGAATCTGATAATTATATTTCCTGTGTTTACCCATGTTTTCTTTATAAAGTCAGTGTCAAAGGAATAATTAAAGCATGATGCCACGTGTAGCCAAAGTGTTTCCTTTGTACTCTTTTGATACTTTTACCGAACGTAAAAACAAAGCTTCATTGTGGACATGTAGAAGGGTGTGGAACATCCTTGCTTAAAGACCAAGGGTAACTCAAATCCAGTTAGAGGCACAACAGCTCTGAAGAACTTAACTGAACGTGAAGAAAGGGCGGCACAGTGGTGCAGCGGGTAGGGCTGATGCATCAGCTTTGCGGCTCTGGATGTGATTTAAATCTGCTTCGGTCATTATGGAGGTTACATGTTCTTTCCAGTATTTGTATGCATTGCCTTTTATAGTTTAGACATTCAGATGAAATGGTGACTAAATTTCCCACAGCGTGTGTATGTCTGAATGAGTGCGTGTGACCGCCCTGCTAGAGAATGGAGAACCTCGGTGTATCCTGTCTTACGTTCTATGTGCCGTGACAGGCTGAAGATCACAGCGACTCCTCAGTGGATGTGTGGTTATTGATAATCAATGGATGGATCTGAAGAATGTTTTTGAGTTTTGCTGTGGTGGGAGCTGTGATCATCTATTGCGCTGGAGAGGGGCTTAGTGTGAAATCCCCAATGTAATAACTTTCATGTGTGTTTGTGCGTTCTTCCAAGGCACTGGGACGGGGGGGGTCATAGGAACGTCTAAAAACTAGAGAGAAGGGGACTTTAGTAACAGTGTAAAGGACAGTTTACTAGAAGAGCCATTCTACACACTAAGACAGTAGGGTATTTTGTAGACATGCTGATAGATAAGTTGACATCCTATAAAGGAGGCACTAAAAATGTTCACATGAACCTTTTCAGTGGTTTATGAGTAAATTGCTGTGCAGCCTGTGCACAACCTCCTACCCCCCACTGTACCAACCTAGCCAAGTGTGTTGAGCAGTCCCAGAAAACACATATTCCCTTGACTGGGTACAGATGCTAGGGTTTCCTCACCCCTGTTGGTCTCTGAGACACCTGTCCTCAGGGGGGGCACCTCCAGGGTTGTGGAGAGCACCATGTAAATAACCATGTTTGTTGCATAGCTTGATGAAGTGAAGGCCCATCAGTGATGATGTGCTGTCCTCTCCTGATCTGGCGTGGGTGTCGTCGCTCAGGAAGTAAGGAAGGAAGGAAGACATAAGATGTGGGTAACCAGCTATGGCAAAATGTGGGGGAAAGTGCTAAAAGTGACAAATAATGTTCTTGCAACTTGTATGAATGTGATGTTTTTAAATACTTAAATGCGAAAAGATTTATCTACTTTCTGTGTCAGTTTTCAGAACGGTAGAAGATTAGAAAATATTTATGCAATGCTAATATGAGCATTCTACATTTTTTGTTTCACGTTTTTGTCCTTCAGGAACACAATATGAATGTAATAAACGACTTTCATAAAAATGATAATTCAAGTGACTAGAGCATAGAATGAAAATCTACATACTGCTCTTTGTTTAAATGTACCTATATTAGTGGGAGATTTTCTTTGATAAACCGCTCAGTTCACTGGTTGGTCCACAAGTGGTGCTGTCATTAAAAGTACCAGCAGCCCTGAGAAAAGCCGCTTTTGTTGAAAAGCTCCAGCAGAATTTTACACTGAATTGCTGAACTGTGATCTGTAGATAAACACTTTTGGCTAATTCACATTACAAATGCAGACTTTTGTTAGTGTGCTGATCCTTTGCCAGTGTGTGCTATAAGCCACTGCTGTATTTGTAGTTTGGAATTTTTAAATATGCACATTAAGACATCCAAATTTAGTCAAGTGATCAAATCTTTTCAGGGCCTTGACTCTGACCTACAGTATATTCTGTGAAAATGCATTTTCACTTTACACTGTTCAATAAATCTCCGACTTTAACCATTTTCATTTGGTTACCCCAGTATTTTGTTATAGGTTTTTAGTCAAAAAAGTGTTTTACATCGGTAACTTCTGTTTTTAGGCTGGAAACACCAGCTAAGTTTTAATATTAGTATCAAATATCTCTCCTAAGTGCATAAAATATTTTGGTCCTATTTCTGATTTTTATTATTCACCAATCGATTAGCAGTGTTCGTGTCGGCCATAATAGGCTAAGAAAAAGTGAAATGTGAAAGCTTTGGAACTAATATTGCTTATCTCACAGCTCTAGACTTGTGAACAAAAAGTATTAAGGTAGGTAGTACTGTGTGTGCAGTTACCACGTTGTACAGCCCTCATCTGTTTTCTTTTTCTTTTAAAATTTCTCACATTTTTTTCTGCCGCTAAAAGCATATTTCAGAAAACCGAATAACTATAACTTAAAAGTTTCTATATTCCAGTATTCCAGTGTGGCACTCACCCCCCCCTTAGCACCAGCTCCATTTGACCTTTAAGATAACCTTCATGCTAGTTGCCTTGACGAAGAAACTTAAAAATAAGCTTAAAGCTCCTTTTTTCTTCTTTTCGATAATAGTGTATATTTATGTGTAAATGTGGCACCTTCAATTACAAAAGACAGGGAGATTGAGTTACTCTGAGCCATGAAAAAAAAAATTCCTTTCACCTCAAAAATGTTTGGTATTTTCCTCAAATGACCAGGCAATTATGATCAAGATGAGAAGGTACAGTTTTGATGTAAGAATTATTACACAGCAATGTCTATTTTTGCCGTAATGAACTCCATGACAACAAGCCACAGTCTCCACTGCTTTTTATCCCATGCATAAATTTTATGCAGTTTTTTTTTATTATCTTACAAGAATGGAACACATTTAACATTTAGCGCAATATAGCACTCTTGGGCATTTTTATTGTGCTCAGTTGGATTTAACCTCCTGTATTAAGGTTATAATTTGTTTTCACTTGCTAGGCTTCTCCAGCTATGCACAAATGTGTGTATTTTTTTATACCGTTTATTACATTTAGCCTGTTCTTTTGAGATCCTTATGCAGAGTACTTTTTTAATAATGACATGAAAACTCAGCTAGACTCTTGTAGCTCACAGTCAACACAAAAACCAGACCTGTAGATGCTGCAGTAGCATCAACAAAAGTTGCAGCGGAAATAAATGTAAGGATCATAATTTGTTAGATGGACACAGACTTGCCACTTCAGGTCCTAACAGGCTCCCTTCTGCAAAACCCTTGAGCAAAGCACTGTAAGTGACTTACTCTTTAAAAAATACTCTGCTGCATGTATGACACAAGGTGATTCTATAGGTCTCGATATTTTCATCCCAAAGGATGCTCGTCTGAATACGGACTCTCAGTTCATCCTGGCAGCCTAAAGCGAGGGCAGTCACCGAAGCTATTCCTGGAATTTGTCACTGACTTTCCCATAAAACCAGAGAACGGGAGTAGAAGAAGTTGTCATTCTTGGAACTGATGGCTTCCAGATCCCAAGGCAGATGGAGCCCCAGGACACCAGGGGCATCCTGGAGCAGCAAGTGCCGGGTGGGCGGAGGCGGAGGACTAGTGCTGGAAGTAGTTACGGGACTGGAGCAAAACTGTGTTGAGAGAAACAGCAACAGCCACACACACATCCACATGAAAGGAACGCAGCATTTTAATCACAGTTATTCTGTGCTGCAAAACAATCAGCAGGATCATTTCTGTGTATAAAACTATATATAATAGTGCACAGTTTAGCACTCAAGAAGACAGGTTAAACACCATTTACAGGGTACAATGGAATAAGTTCTACATAACCTTACTTATGAATACATTAAAGGACATCTGTATTTTTACATTTTTATTGATGGCAGCAGTAATGAAGATAAAAGTGGTCACAAGTTAACAAACACTGCAGATACTTATGGGACGAATCGGTCAGCAGTTGGAGTTAAACAGCAGGTTGTGGATATGGCATATTTTTTTTGTTTTCAATAGGTTTAATTTAGGACTAATTTTAATGCTGATTAAAATTATTTTTTTAAAAAAAGAACTAAATAATAATGCTGCACTGCGGTGGACTTGTGTTCTATCCAAGTGGTCATCTGCATTATGTCCTATACTCCTGGGACCGGTTCTTGGCCACTGCAACCTTACACTGAACAAACATTTGTGAGAATCGATGGCAGGATGGATGAAGTAACTTTTAGGGCTTTATCTGAAGCTCTTACACCAGCTTTCCCATGAATGAATTGAGGCACGTCTGTATTAGCTAGCTTTTAATGACTATATCTCGGAGTTATGAACAAACCGAGATACAAACAGATTTCTGGAATCAGTTGTGTTCATAAAAGAAGAAGCCAGTGTGCAATTCTGCTCAAATCCTGACATGATTCCCGGCGTGGTCAGTGGGGGAGCTCTTCACCCAGATGTCTTACTTAGAAAATGTATGTGTGCAAATTGTCCTAAATCCACCGAATGGTGTATTATTGATCTTAATAAGGAAGGACAGTAAAAAGCAGGAGGTGAATCCGTTCTGCTTTGCTCTACTGTGCCTTTGTTAAATACCAGACTGCGGGTGAAGAAAGGAGATGTGGGCTGGAAAAGAGGAGAAAGATCCGCCCTTTCCGAATTAGTTATCCTAGGATTAATTTAACTTGTTTTATTTGTTTTCCTCCTGCTTTCACCATGTTGCTTTGGCTTCTGCCCATCGGTCTGGCCAGACCAGACAAGCTGCCATTCAAGTAAAGCACATTTAAAAGTTGAATTTCAGAGAGAGTGAAAGAGAGAAAGAGGGGGATATAAAGAAAGAGAAAGGACAGATGGAAGGGACCGTGCTTATAGATAGATAGATAGATAGATAGATAGATAGATAGATTTGGGGGGGCGAGAGGGAGAAAGAGAGAGAGAGCGCGCGCGAGAGAGGTGGGGGTGGGGGGGGAGTCGGGCGGTGAGTTTGCAGTCAGAGCCGTGCTGTGCTGTGCTGTGCGGGGCTGCGCGGTCCAGTTGTAGGTTCCGGCGCTCCGTGGACCCAACGCTCTCCCGCCGCCAAGAGGAAGAAGAAGCTGCTATGGATGCGCTGCTTCGATTTGCGCTCCTTGTGTTTTTTCGCTTATTCCTCCACGCGGATGGCCTGTACATCTCTCCTAGTGTAGGTACGTGTTCAGTGTTTCTCAGACTCACACCTTTCGGAAGATGTCCTGTGTTGCAGACCGTGGTGCCGCCGAGTTTGTCACTCGGTTTACAGCGGTTCTCAGGTCCGGGCGCCGCTTTAGTCATCCGAACGTGCCGCCAAGTGAAGTGCAAATGCGCCGCGTGCCGTGTCAGCTCTCCGCCTCTGGGCTCTTCAACTTCTCACATTTATTTATTTACTTCTTCTCGTCATTATACTTTATAAATGGTTAGTATACATTAGAAATGCTTGCTGCAGACTCTACACTTTCCAAAATATATATGTTTGTAGCGTCTTCGCTTCCAACTCGTGAAATTTCAACGAGTTCGACAATTAATGACAGGAAATTATTTTTTTCCGTCTTCAAAAAGTGCTCAACTTCGAATCGGAAAACTAAGCGTTTCGTTTCGAACATCTCCAATGTATGCAGATATACATCTCGAATACGTGGGAATGATAGTAACAAAGGCTGTGTCAAAACAAGCATCTCCCCACATGAACATCATCGCTGACAGTAAAAATAATAATAATAATAATATGACCTGCAGTGTTAATCGAGGAACTTTTTTTTTTGCAGTTTCCGGTAGATTCCTATAAATCATGGAGCATTAAACTTTTCAATGGAATATTTTGGTCAAAGAAACAGCACATGTTCACCATCGAAATGAATGCAGTTAAACAACTAAAGCTGTTATAGTTCAGAATCAGTTTCCAAAATGTATGAATTACATATTTGGTAGCATAACAAAATTTTAACAAGAGTTTTGGTCAGAAGGAAGCGCAGGAGGGATAACAGCCAGACACTCCTTTTTGGTGGTTTCCGCAGGGCAGCAGCTGTGATTTTAGGAGTTTCAAGCAATATATTCTGCTTCACTTGTTGTTACTGTGGATTTTGGTGATTTTTCAGGTTGTGTGTTTTTCTGCCTGTGTGCAGTCGGCTCACTGTGACCCTCGGATCCCGGGGCTCTGTCTCTGGCTCTTTGCATAGTGCTGGAATTTGATGGGAATATTAAAAATAGAGGCCGATTTCTATTTCAGGGCTCGAAAATAAAAAAAACAAAAAGCACGTTCATATTTAGTATTTACTTAAAGAGATTTGAATTTTGCAGCGTTTGGCTAAACTAAACTAAAATGCACAAAGTACTCAGAGTAAGTTTAAAGGCTAGGACCTGAAGTCGAGTGTTGTGTAGTAAAGACCAACCTGTGGAACTGTAGGGGTACAAAAATTATTTTGTCACAGTTAAACAACAATGTATATTTCCAGTGGCACCTCATCTGTCTACAGCAATGCTCTATGCATGTACTGTAGATGTGCAGTGTGTGTATGCATCTGTATATGTATAAGGTGTTTTATGATGCTGCAGCCAACTGAATTTCCTCTGGAATTAATAAGGATTAATTCATTCATTCAGTCACTCAGTCACTCCTTCACTCATTGATTCATTACTCTTTGCACACAGTCAGAATGTTTTGTATGTGCGACCAGCGCTTGTGTGTGTGTAAATTGCTGTGTACCTGTGTGCACACAGACTCTCTGAGGCGTGTTGTGAAAGAGTATCACCTGGTGACACCAGTGAGCACAGATGCCACAGGCCGGTTCCTGTCACACAGCGTGTCAGCTGACTGGACTCCGGGGTCAGAGCGAGCTCGGTCCAGGAGGGAGACCATTGAGCACGAAGACCATGCTCCCCGACACAGGGATGTCACCTTCTACAACATCACCATGTTTGGCCAGGAGTTCCACCTCCGTCTGCGGTTGAATTCTCGCCTCGTGGCACCTGGGGCAAAGGTGGAGTGGTGGGAGAAGAATGGCACCCGCTCCGAGCCTTTGGTCACAGACTGCCTCTATGTAGGTGATGTCACTGATATGCAGGGTGCATCTGTTGCCATCAGCAACTGTGATGGCCTGGTGAGTTTAATACTCTTTTGCATTTTGTACTGTTTCTTTCCTCTGCTGCACTCAGCTGGTCCTTGGCGTATGCCATGCAGGCAGGATGCCTGGGGCCCTTTAAGCCCAATACAGGTTCTGCTGACGTGTCAAAGGGCATCTGTAAAAGCATTAATGGTCCCAGAAGGAATGGAGTCTACATTGGCATCCATGTGTTATTCTTATTTTTCTCCTAGAAAATACCCTTTTCCTGAATTGTCATCAGGCATATATACCAAACATCAAGTCATATTGCATGCAGAAAGTGTTATTTCACTTTGAAACCTATGGTGAAAATTAGAGGTAATGATTTAACATCTTAACTATAGTTAACAGATAACAAAAACAAATAAACCTGCAGGTGAAATGTTGTACGTCCAAATGCTGGAAGGGGAACAGTTCAACGGATGTACCCTTGAGAACATCAGCTGAATTCAGCGGATCCTGTCAGTAAATACGGTTCTGGAAAAATCTTCCTTTAATAATCCACTTGTTAATTAAATAAAAAATACTGTAATAAATATTAAAATAACCCTGTCAGAAGTAAAAACAAACAGCTGCTTCCGCATTGAAACAATGAAGCTTTTTGAATTTTCTGCACAATGAATCTCTGCAAAATTTTATGCCATTTTTTTCAGCCCTTCAAGTTATAAGTTTGTGTCAAAATAATTATTTTGTTACCTAGCTAAAATTTAGGCAAAATTTTAACCTCTTTATGTAGGTTTATATTTTACTACTGCAATCATGAACCTTGTTCATGTGTTCAACCACATAAGTTCTATGGGAACACTGACCGTCAAGTTTCACGTTAAAAGTTTGCATGGCCAATTGATATAATAGAGGATGATGCCCTCTGTGTATGTCTGTTGAGTGAATGGAAATATAAATAAGTGAAACTGTGCTGGCTGTCATCCATTATTAGAATCAGTCTTAGGAGTAATGGGCAACGGACGAGTCAATCTATAGCAGCAGCAGCAGTAAGAAAGCCTCATTTATCATTTAAATCACTGGCGTTACACTAACTTTAAAGAAGTACACACCACTGGTCGACATTAGGTAGGATTTATGCCAGCAAGCAATAGGTCTGAGAGTCAGGTCCTCTCTTTGCTACTATAAATTTTGCAGTAAACCCTCTGCTGCTGTGAAAACAGGACTGGGCATAGATGAGACATAACTTAATCTGACGTCTGTCTGTGTAGCAACATTCTGAAAATGTCTCAACCATAACTAACATTCAGAGATATTTTTCGCTGAAAATATTCCATTTTTCACCCATAAGAGCAACTGGGGAGGGTAGCTGGCTGTGTATCCTCTGCAGGATAGACACATTTTGAGAGTGTCAAGTTTCCTCCTGGGCAAAACAAACGATATACTCATAACACTGTATATTCCATATATAGTGTTGTATGGTGTTATGGAACGGAAAAGTTGTCATTAAGTGTGTCTTACTGACATGGGGAATGAGGAGAATATTTGGGTACGATGCATATAAATTAGAATGGGGTCCTGTGCTGCTCTTTAACAAACTCCAAGTCAGCCTTGCTGCTTTTAGTGTGGCCATGTTGGGTTACACTATGACACTACAGTGGGATGATCCGCTTGGACTGCTTGACACACTCAGTTCCAAATGGTATCCTTGCTGGTGTCACTCTCCCGCCTTTTGTGCACTATTACTGCATATTCAAGATATGGGCTTTTTGCAATACTAGTAATGCTACAGTGAAATTAAATTGCTGTGTTCTTGGTGATCTCTGAAGAGCTGATTCTTGTTTGGAAGTGTGCCCAGAGGACAATGTTACACTGGAAATTAAAAAATATTTGTATTGCCAAAAAAGTGTTTAATCTCTCGTTAATGAATCAAATGCGGACAGCAACTGTTTCCGATGTTACGCAGAGCAAAAATTTAGTTTCTTGATAAAGCGTGTTCTCGTGCTAGTTCTGTATTAAGCCAAGAGAGCTGGTTTTGTTTGGTGCAAACTTCAGAGTTGAGGCCCGGTGCAGGAGGGGACAAATTAAAGATGTGCAGTAAATTGTATGAAGATGTTCTGAGAAACTGGATATGAGGTTTCACTCTGTTGGTTATAGCAATACCTGTGGTTAAGACTGCAGTTAAGGCACCTATCAATCCCAGGAAAGTGGTATTTTCCACTAGAGGAAGGTTGTCAAAACCAGTGTGGAGAGAGACAGTACAGTAGTAATTGTGATAAATCAGCACTCAAATGAGGCCTGTCTATGAAAACAACACGGCAGCAAGAACTTCTGTGTCCCTTCTACTGGTCATTCTGATCTGTCATTAGTTAGGAATCAAGTATAACTTTGTTCCTTCCACATACTGAAAACAGGAGCCTGCAGGTCACACAACACCCTTTCTCTACTTTCCTTCGTTGAAAACGAACACTGTCAAGAGTCTAGACAGCATTATGTCCTAAACAAAATTCTTGTTAAGTTAATGATAGCTGTAGAAGAAATCTGAAAACACTGACCTAAAATTTCTTGTCTTGTGCCTTTCCAAAGTTCCTAGTGAAGGTGGGTCTTGCATTTTGCAGAAGTCACGTCCAGGATAGTTTTCCTGGATCATGTGATCCTGAAATGAATACTTTTCATTTCTCCTTTGGTGGCAGAAATGATTTTTAAAGTACTAAAAACTGTATAATGGACAAAATCTATAACTATATAAAATGAATGTCTTGCTTTTCATTTGTATATTGAGTACATTTACAAGTTCTATTCTGTAAACATTTGGCTTAGATGGTTTTATTACTAAGAATGTCACTTTGCTTCATTCATTCAAGCATTCAGTCAGTGCATCTTTCTGGCTTATCCCATTAATCCCAGATTGCAGAAAAAGTTAGTTTAGAATAAAGAAAGGTTTTGGGCTGGGGCATTAAAATACAGCCGATTTATGAGTGCAGTGGTGTTGGGGAGATTTCAGCCTTTTCTGGATTCCCTCTGCAGCTGAATAATAGTCACAGACCAGAATTTCCAGAGCTGTCCTTCAATGAACGATTAAATACCAGAGTTAACTTTTTTCCATATCATCTATGGTCTACAGCAGGCAGCACTGGGCTTCATATCACAAGTGTTACCATGTGTGCATTCCAGAGACAGCTTCACGGGCTCTGAACCCAAACCACAGCGCTATGCTCTGCTAGGATCACGTCCTCTGTGAAGTTGCTCCTTTCAGAATCCATTCGCCTGGCAGTATAAATGTGTCAGGTGTCCACAGGGGCTGTAGCACTTGCTCCCAACCAAGGGAACACCAGGCGTTCGAGCACATTTTAGAGGAGGAAAAAAGAGCCCCTTCATAGTAACAAAAAAAAAAATTGTTATGGGTCCTAACGTACAGCCTTTTTGAGTTTCTCTTTGCTGTCACATACAGAGAACCAGAGAGAAATTCTGGCTTGTTTTTTGTTCAAGCAGCATTCTAAAGATCAACACTATTGTCCTGTGTATGGAGTCAACAGAGCCAGGAATCTCACTTCCCACATATCCTGGTTAAACACCTATGTAATACAATTGCCATTATAATATCACTCCCAACCTGTGTCCTATAGGGTAGTGATGTGCCCTGAAGACTGGTGCATTATTTAAATCAAATTACTACACCTTACTACAAATTACTGCACATCTTGTGTTGAAAAAAGTTGTGAAAAGAAGCTATTATAAAGTTTCTGTACTCTGGCAATGTTTCTTTTATAAAATGTCTGTGTAATGCTGTTGCAATACAGTATTACTCACTTACTCGCTCACTTACAGTAACCTCAGGTTGCAATGGCCTGGAGCCTACTAAGAAAATTAGTTTGTATTTAGCTGTCACCTTTTCCCAAGACAGCTTTACACAGTAGGATACACTGAAGTAAGCTGCATACAATTGTCTACCTGTGCAGACAACAAAGCAATGCAGTTCACACTCTCACACACTACTCAGTTTTTTGAGTCACCAATCCACCTGAAATGCATACAATGGGACTGTGAATGTAAGCAGGAGCACCATGAGGACACATTCACATGCAGACAGGACATGCAAACGCCACACAGACTGGGCAGGGATTAAACCCGCACCAGTTCTCACCAGCACTACCCACTGTGACGCCACGCCAGGTTTTACTACCTATCATAATCAGTTGAACTGTTAATAATTAGTCTATAAAGCACTTCCAAATAAATTAGTGGAAGTATTCAGTATTGGTGCATAGGCCTGTTTCTCTTTGATGGACAGCTTTTCAAAAATATTTTCACTGTGTGGTCAGCTGCTGTTTCATGTGTCTGCCATTCTTAGACTGACACCATGAGGGGTTGGTGGGTCTCAGTCACGGCTGGCTGTCTGCTGTTGCCTCCCGTTCTCTCTCCACGCTTTGTGCTTTTGACAGAGACCAAGCCCAAGTCCTCCTGACTTTGTGCTTATTGTCACTGACACCCTTGTCAGGATGTCCATCACAATAAGTAAATTCTTAGTAGAGCAGAAAGAATAGGACACTTTTGTCCATAAAACACAGTTGGATTTTTACTGAAGCAGCTTGAAGAATTCCCCTAAATCAAGGTCCCAGAAGTAGGGCCCACCCAGGGAATTGAATGTGCAGCCATTCCACCACAAGATCGGATTGCTGATATACTATTTCTTGTTTGGAAAAATCCCACAGACAGATCCCATCACAGTTTTGACCTGTGCACATAGCATACACACTATGAGTGACTAAACAGCCATGTGTTACATAACCATTAGTGCAATAACATGCACTGGGGACTTGAGTTCAGCTTCACATATTATTACAAAAGGATCATAGAGAACATAATACTCTTAAGTGATGTAGTGAGCACCACTATGTCATTATTCAGAGACCTGAAAGTCTAAAATAAAGCATACAACTCTAAAGTATGAAGCGCTGTCATATAAGGCTGTGGGTGAAGCTGTCGAGCGCATGTGTAAGGGGTTGGCGTAACTTTTCGCTCTTGGAGCAGACAGTTTACAGCATGTAATATGATACCTCTCTTGGCTGCTTTTTGTTCAGAAGTCTTGGAGAAAGAAGGAGAAAAGGGAGTTTGGGGTTTTCTGCTCAGGAGTCTCACAGCCTGTACATTTTTTGTGGGGGCAGGGGAGGGACTGCATTAGAATTATGGTTTCATTCGCATTTGTCTGACGTTGTGCTAACTTGATTGAGGCCTTGCATTTGAAAACAAGGAGTCAAAAAACTAGGTATTTATATGCATCCGTTGCTAAACAAAGATGTCCCACGTGCAGTCGAGCAGGATTTGAATGTTAAAATGTAGAATGCACTTTATACTTAATACACCAAATCAGCCGTACCCGTGCTTGGCCCTGCAGAGTCCAACTCCATGATGTCTTCTGCATACCCTTGAGTTTTGAGAAGAAGAGGATTTTCCTGCTCATTAGTACTCTGTTGGACAGTCTGGGCAGCCCTACACTGGAAGTAGTATCAGCCCTTCTCAGACACCCATCATGACAGGAACTGTGTGAACAGCATGTTCGCTCAAAAACAATAATGAGGTGTTTACCCCCGTTCAGTGGTAAGGTGGGAGATCTTCTGTGATGTTTGAGTTGCATTACAACCCAAAAGGCCGCAGAAGTTAAACAGACCTAAAAAAGTGTAATTGTGGAAGGATGTTGGAATGGGGTTTGATTTTTTTCATCCTTGATTGCTGGTTTGCATCGTTTCTTTTCTTGATCTGTGCCTTTTCATTTTTGTTTTGTTTTTACTGTTGTTTCCTGATGTCAGGTATATGAGTCCAAGCTCTGAATTCTTGTCTTGCCACGCTGTCTCCTGCAAAGGCACTCCACTGAAGAGAGGCGCATGCACTTCATATTTTAATTTTGCTGTATTTGACCCTTTTTGCTGACCTTATGTATGTGCGGCAATAATTATTTTTGACAAACTTATAGGATTGCTGGTTTTTAATTTATTTTACTCATTGATCATTGATTAAATAAAGTAAAACTAGTCACAACTGATTGGTGTCAATATAAATAATTTCAAGTGTGTAGTTTACATAATTAGAGGGAGAGAGGCGGCAACAAAGAATAAGAATAAGGCCACAATAAAGTGAAAATAACAAGAGGTGAACCTTAAAGAAGGCTGAAGTGCTGGTCTCATAAGTGGGTGTATTTCTCAGTTTGCAGATTACCTTTTCAAAAATTTCACTTGAGCTTCTGTAGGCTGAAGATTTCAAGGCTGTATTGCTCTTTTATTGTTTCCATGTCATGACAGTTTTTATACCACTCTTTTCGTTTAGATAGTGGACAAATCAGAGCATGAGAAACAAATACTTTATCACTTTGGCACTCAAGGGCACTGCCATCTTTGTGCTATAAAATATTTTAAAAACTGGCTGACTGTTAAAGTTGAAAAATCAGGGAAGGAAACAGCCCCTAATATAAAAATGCAAATTAATATTATAGTACAGATCAGCATATACATGACTACTGTATGGATAATTTTATGGTTTTAGCGGCACGGCTGACGGGGTACTTGTCACTCTCTGTTCTATATTTGGATGTTTTGGCACATTGTAAGTAGAGAATTTGGACCCTTATTAACCTCATGTGTTATTTATTCTAATGTGCCTGCTATATCTATATGGGCTTAACATGTAAGTTTCTTTTGAGGACAATAAGGCTTCTGTTAATATTGTCCCAAAACATTATATAGTTAAAATGAGTCAGCAAACAATAGATTTTTACAATGACTACATTTTACAGTGTAGGTGTAATGGAACATTAATACTTGTTAAATATTTAATTTTAAATACTCATTAAAAAGTAAAGTTGGATTTCTGCAGTGTTAGGACAGAAGGCAAGAATGCTGGTCTCAAATGAACAGTTTGTTTCAACAGTTGAAATAAAAACTGTTCAAGATGTCTGAGGAAAGTAGGGAGCCTTGAAATGGTGCAGAACAAGAAGGTGATGTATTACTTGCTCACTGAAGGTGTTGCTGGATAGAATCAAAGCTAATGAGAGACAAAGCTCAGCCCCGGGTTCTCTCCGACAAGGGCAGCACAATTTTTCCATATGTGTCCATTCCTCAGCCCTGCTGAGCTGTGCAGGAACCAGCAGACACTCACTGAATACAGATCTATGTTTTATGGAAGCATCTGTCAGGGTATTGACAGACAACACAATAGGTAACATACCTGTTCCCAGCATCTATGTATAAGGTACCAATAATGTTTCCACAAACTTTTTAAATGCTACTTTTAAATGCTCTGAGTGGTGTTACGGGAGTTTTAAAAACACACGGAGGGTTTCTCATGTCAAGTTTGTGGTTCTAACCATCTTACAGTTCCATTCTGGATCGTCTCCACAGTAATTGTGACCGAAAATGGACATGTTGTTAGGGTGCTTTCCTCTTATTTTCTTATACCCAACTTTCTTTCATGTAACACCATATTTTTCAGTAGTTATATTTTTTCATAATCTGCATATTGTTTTTCGATAATTTTGCTTTATTGCACCTTTATCTATCAATTGAATAGTACGTTTTTAAGGAGGATTAAAGAGAATTGCTTTGTACATGGTATAGTTTTTCATCTTTAAACTCCTTCTACCCCCTGAAAAAAATCAAGGGTCTATAAAGAGGTACTGGACACAAGCTTGTGTAGTACAAGATAGCTTGTCAGAAGATGGTTGTTGGCACTGGATGAAGCTCAACTCTATGTAGACTACTGCCAGCAACAGTGTGTGACAGAGCTGGCTTCAAACAGGGCTGGCTTCTGTGGCAAGAGTGATCCAAGCCTGTGTCTCTCAACTGGAACACACAACAGCGGTCACTGGCCTGGCCGGGGCGACAGCATTTCTGTTAGAAGAAGAGATACCCAAACCTTGAGACAGTACCCTGCTGTGCAGGCTTTTCAGTCATTTTCATTGCCAGGCTTTAAACAGCTTTTTCTTATTACATTACTGAATAGCTGCATTACTAAATTAGCTGAGATTTTCATACAAAACTTGTAATAATTTAACTAATTTATAGATCTGGATATTTTACCGGAGCAATTCTGGTTAATTTTTTGACTAGGGAGGGCTCTTTCTGGGACTTTAAGCAGCAAACTTCAGTGTGCAAAGATGTTTTCTCTATAGTTATTGTACTTCCATAATGAGTGGAATAGATGTGTGCAGTGTTCATTTTGAAACAAACCTGCAGAAACAATTAGGCAAATGTCCTGAAAATACATTGCTTTCTTAACTTAATTTCAGTTTTGTTTTCCAGACAACTGCAGTGTAAATCTCATACGAAGAAGTGGGGAAAAAAATGAAAAACACAAATAGCTGTTTGGGTGACTTTCAACATTTCTGACAGTCTTATTCTGTTGTTTATGCAACAGTCATGGCTCACTAGCTGAAGCCCTGGCCATTTCTGACCTGAAGCTCAGCAGTGGGAGAGGGTAGCTGGCTGGCATCAGTGCTGTGTCAGGGACTGGGTGATGGACACTGTCCTCTGCTTGGGAGCCTCCTAGGGACCTGCCATGTGTCTGCAAGCTGCCAGATGCCTGTGGGGAGCGGCGCAATGCTCCTGCAGTCACACCTGGCCCTCTCGCACACTGTGCTGTTACTTACAGCGTGAAAGGTGGCCCTCGGCTGACAAGCACAAGTCAGAGGATCACACACTCCCTAGGCTGATTGCTCTTGGCAGGTACAGAGGGGTCACTGTGGGAGAAAAAAATAGGGACCACTAAAATTTCAGAGAACACCGAGAGAGAAGAGGGGAGAATAAAGGAAAAATGTCTGAAAAAATACAAACATTACCATCCGGTTCACTGTCTCTGGAGTCAAAGGAAAAGAGTGTTTGCTCCAAGTCTGCCAGGCCTGGTTCAAAGATAGCTTTAACACGTAGAAACAGTGGAGTCGGCCGCCAGCTCCACATGCAATATGAAAACTCTAGTGGTCCTCCCTACATGAAAGAAGGCAGTTTTGAAAGACACCTCTCTATTTTTTGCCATCTGTCTGTGTTGCGTAGTTATTTCTTCACATTACTGTACTACAATCCCAGTTATTTTCATTGCCAACCCATTTTCCAATTCATCTTTGCCAGTTTAATTCCAAGGTGGGCCCAGGTGCTGCACCTATGAGGGAAGTATACCTTGCAGGAGCGCCCTAAGAAGTGGATCACATAAGCAAAATCAAAAAAAAACAATTCAACTGGATAAAATTCCCAGTCAAGCAATGAAAATTAAATTGAAACATTTAAAAAAGACACAACTTGGAATTAACTTGATTGTTAAGACAGACAGTGTATATTTACATTGCATATAATTCTTGTTTCCAACAGAATGTCTCTTCATTTGCTGTCTGTGCTCAGTGATGCACCACCTGAACTGCAGTCCTGCAGTTGACTGTTTTTATGCGTTTCTCAGTCTGCTTCCGGGAATTGGTTTCCGTGCTCATCTGCAGAAGGGTGGGAGATATGAAGAAATGGGGGAGGGTAGAGAGCTCTCTCTGTCCAGAAAGGTCCCCAAAGTCCAGCAGTGACTGAAAAACAAATTAAGCATCAGATCATGTTATATTAGTTATCCTCTGTTTTATAGTTTCAGTTGCCATGGTGCTAGTTGTCAGGTCTAGTCTAATGTAGCTTTCTGTGACAAATTTTTGTTTCAAAACTAAGAAATAATATGTAGTTAAAATGCTCCAATTTATTTGTATTATTATTTATTCATTTTTGTTAATGCTTTCTCCAAAATATCTAACAATTTAAGGTTTGTATCGCACACTATTTCAGGATAAGTCATTTTCTCAGGGGTACAACAGCATATTTTGATCATGGGTCATTCAAGTGCGAGACAGCAACTCTAAACACTACAGTGTCTGCTTAAATACAGTAATCGCTGTCATTTGTCTAAACAGTTTTCTAAAAAAAAAATCACATCAATTTTTGTTCATATGGTTTTAATGTATGATATACCTCTGTACACAGTTTCTTTCTCTGTTTAGTATGTAATAACCAGGTGTAACCTTTTCAGACTTTCGGAAACATTCTGAGCTT
The DNA here is from genome assembly GCA_900497675.1 of Arapaima gigas. Lineage (NCBI taxonomy): Eukaryota > Metazoa > Chordata > Actinopteri > Osteoglossiformes > Osteoglossidae > Arapaima > Arapaima gigas. Next base: position 346,792 of record UFQX01000247.1, read on the forward strand.
CAACTTGACAACTTTAGACCCACTCTAAGGTCCCATGGAGGATGGAAGTGCTGCAATAACTGCTTGCACATTTAAGAACCAAAGAACTTGATGGTTTTCTGTAAAGCTGGAATATATACTGTTCAATGCCAATATTTACTGCCAATATATGGCTGCTGTTGTTGAAAAAAGTAAAAGTTTAAAAAAAAAATCAGCTTTGAACTAATTCCAATTCTAATTCCAGAAATGCACTCTTTAACCACTATGTTTAACCAATCTGGCTCTCCTACGAACGTGTTTATGGAAAGACACATTTACTGGCATGTTGACTAAGCTTACAATGCTACTGCATAACAGGAAGGTGACAGACAGGAAGACTGAAGCATGAGAAGAGTGTGGTTTTGTTAGACCCCATGGAGGGATTTCCAGGGCTGAGGTGCCACACGGCCTCTCACCAGCCAACGCGTAAAAGTAAATCCTGAGTTTTGCCTGCACTTGCTTCTGTTTTCTTTATTCTTTACTGTCCCTCTTAAATCTGCCATCTCATTCTTCTTCATAGCACTGACTGGGGTCATCGGAGTATGAACAGAAAAATATACCCTTGGTAAGGTCCATCGCAAGGATCTTTACCCGGCACCTTGACTCTGTATACTTTCTGCTTATAGCCATTGCACTAGCAGAATGATCCCAGAACTGCTCTAGAAGATGCTGTAGAGTTATTGTTTGATTCACTGTGTCACATATGTGTTTACCTTTCTTTAAATTAGAGTGCTCTAAAGTAGCTCTTACAATTTCCACTGTTTTAAATGCCAGTCATAGGCAATTTGGTCAACTAACTGACACCTATAGAGATCTCCTGAAATTACTAGGATGCCAGATGTTTTAGCATTTCTCCGAGAATATGCATATTTTTTCCTGGCAGCAGTGGCCTTTCTTTAAACATAGAGAATTTGATAGTGGATGCAGTTGGTAATATCTTCTGAGTGCTTGAGTGATAAGGTGCTCAGTGCTTACTTCACTACATTATTCTTTCTATATTATTCTCTCCAGGACATTCCTGCTTAGTTGCAGTATTATTTAGTACTACCAGGTATTGAAACAAATACTCTTAAACGTGAACAAACATACTTTTGTATTGTGTATTAGTCTTTGTGAAGTAAATAAATACAATGTACAAATAGACCAAAATTTTAAGTGCTTAGAATTAATTGCAAAGAAATTCACTTGGCTGAAAAGAAGTCTCTTCATATTATTCTGCCACCATCTATTGAAAAAGTTGCATCTCTGTTTCCTTCTCAGTCTGTTACTAGGAAATGCATGATGTTATCAGGTGGCTTGTTAGTGAAGGGTTACACTGCTGAAAGGGTGATATCGTGACAATGCTGTGTGAACTCTATGTCTCTATGTCTTACACTTCAGTTGGGCCACAGTGGGAAGAATTCATGCTCAGTGTGTGATGTCAATGCAGGTGTTTTCAAAGCAGTTGTATGAGATCATTAAAAAGGCCTGGTAATCATCTATACAAGAATGAAGGGAGAAAAAAATATTGAAGTTAAGGTATATATGGTATGCTATAGAAGAGTAACCATATGACTGTCAGTTTTGATGTAAATTTGCTCAACTAACTGCACCAGCAATAACTTGCCTTCTGAGCTTCATAACATAAACAGATTTTCATGAAGGAGAATGGACTATTGCACTACATCCTATAATTTATCTATGTGGATGTAGAGTATATGTCATAATTCGAATAATGTCATTATACAAATACTGAAGTTCATCCACCCATCTTCTACCAGTAATCGTTTTATTCCGGGTTAGAATCATTGGGCACTTGGCTATGACCCCTGTGTGGGACACCAGTCCATTGCTGGGTGGCCAAACAGACACACACCGCAGGCAATCTGGAGTGACCAGTTAACTTGAAATTCACGTCTATGGACTATGGGAGGAAACTCACACAGACACAGGGAGAACAAGCAAACTCCACACGGATTGAGCTGGGTTCAAACCAACGGCCAAACAGCTCAAATGCTTGTGAGATGGCAGAGATACTTACTGAGCCACAGCACTGCCCTATGCTAAAGTTTCACATCACTGAAATGATTTCAAACAACTCTGCCTTGTGATACCCAGGCAGGTAGGTTAGGGTTTAATCCCGGGGTCTCACTTTGAGTCCTGATACACTGAGTATTAGCTGATTGTTGAGGGACAATAACACCATGATAGTAGCATCCTACACCTGGGGTCTTTCTTCAGGAAAGGTCTGTTTTCTTAGAGATAGCACTTGGAATATGCCATGCATGCTATTTTTCTAGTAAGAAGCTTTCCTTTAACAAGAACATTTGTTTATGCTGTCAGGAGGTAATGATTTCACCTCAGCCTTTGGAACTCAGTTGAAATCTAACTAAATAGAAGAATTTAAAAAATTGGAACATATTATGTCATTAATTCATTCATCCAACTCCAATGTGGTGTCAATTTGCACTTTTCCTATATTTATTACTATATGAAATATTCAGGAATATCTTGCATCTGCAAGAGATATTTTCTCTGTTTCTGTTTTTCTCTGGGAGAAGAGCTGCACTGTATGAACAATAGAAGAACCGTTATTCAGATCCTCCGTTAATGTAAATTATATGTGGTAACTTTAGTTTCTTAGTATGGCATCTTTTTTCAAGACTAGAAAGCTTCTGAAATTAAAAAATGCAATGTGATCCTGCAAACCTGCTCTTTCACACTGAAATGGAACAAACAAGCTAGAACAAGTACTGTAAACAAAGAATAACAAGGAACAGTTGTGTCCTTCTTTACCTGAAAAACAAAAGTTTTCATTTGTAAGTTACTGTGCTCACAATATAACATAAAATTAGTTTTTTTGGTCCAAACTTCCTGGGTGACACAGAAGAATTCTTCTAGAAAACGATCTGTGCATGACTTGCACAAACTGGCTGTGTGCACTTTTAACTACCAGAACAGTGCAGACACTTTTTGCTACGTGGCTACATGCTGGACAAGCTGCTACTGCCATTCATGCTACTAGACTCAGTTTTTGTTGAATGCCTCATTTATCATATATCATTTCTTCAACAAAAGTAGTATCTGGCAGAGATTAAGAAAAGCCATAGAAAACACTCTTCTATAAAAAAATGCTGTTAACAGGTTTAACATTGAATCAACTATCAAATGTTCTTACCAGCCCTTCTGAGAATTACTGTTAGCTGTCCTGATGTAGAATGTGCAAGATGTTGTAAACTCAGAATGAAATGGTTTAACTAACTTTTTCATATGGGTAGCACAGTGGTTCACAGTGCCTGGAGTATTTGGGCATGGGTTTGAATCCAGCTCAGACTACATGGAGCTTGCATGTCTGTGTGAATTTGCTCTGGTTTTCTCCTGCACTTCAAAGTGCTTTTCAGTTTAACTGGTCACTCTGCATGGCTGTGGGGGTGAATGTGTATGTGGTCACCCAGCAACGGACTGCCATCCCATCTGGGGCTATTTCATAGCCCCTGGCACCCTATGATTCTGGGATATGCTCTGGGCTGCTGTGACACTGCTCAGATGAATCAGTTAATCGTAATGGATGGATGGCACTTTTGCTTAGATAAGTATATTTTTTTATTTTCTATAATGTGTCATGGCTTTTTTTTATTCCAAAAAGATGAGCAGATATTTTTTGCACTGCTTACTAAGGATTTCCTCCATACTGCATCTGCACAGTCAAAATGGATGTTTGGTCAGCCTGTCTCCATGTCAATAACTGGTGGCCCGCTCCTCAGCTCTTTTCCAAATCTTATTTGTTTACTCAGCTGTCTGCATCATCGAGGCAAAAAAACAACCTTTTTTTTACAAATTGTGAATTGCATATTTTATCAAAAAAACATTCAAGAAAACTATACTGTGTGTTAAAAACATTCCTTAAATAATCTCAAGTTAGTCTTTATACGGCAATTCGTTTGAGAGGTTTTCATTTCACTTACAGTTTTGACAAATATTTCATATGCATATTTTGTACACCATTTTTATTGTGCCACGTGAAACCATTTCTCTTTCTCAGTGTTAGTGAATTACTGTTCTGTTCTTTCGACATCTGGAAGGACAGTACCAGATGTGAGGAGCATTATATTGCTTGGAATCACTGCATCACTCAGTTAATTATGACAAAGAAATAAACAGACTTGGTGGAACGAAAGAAAATATTTTTTTACTGTGACCTATCTGGGATGAAATGTAGAATTACTGAAAAAGCAGTAATTCATCTAAATGAAGTATTTTTATTGGTCAAAGAAGACGGTGTAGTTAAACTGCTGAAAGTAAGTAAGACAATGTAGATGGAGCTGTACAGCACAAAGACCTGAAACAGCTCATGTAGTAGACATCTTAAAGACAGTAAGCTACATATCTAAGTAATGCCCCATTTGCTCTCTTTCTCTTGGGAACTTGGGGGCAGTGGTGTGGCAGTCTGATCAATTTTACATAACTCTGTTTGGAGTGGTTAAGTCTAAACAGGGATGAGTCACTGTGGTGCTATTCCAGTCAATGAAAACTTGAAATAAAAAGTAAAAAAAAAAAAAAAAGTTGGAAAACTGCATCTGCTTTTGATTCTAGGTTTTGTTTTGAAGACAAGGGAGAAGTTCAGAACATTTGGCTTAGAGCACTGAGTACCAGAACCTCCAGCTTCATAGTCTTCAGAGTCCTCCAGCTCCAATTCTTACACGCAAATTCCACTTACTCGCATTTTTTCATGAGTCTGTTTTGTAGCCCTCCTTGATGGTTTTAGATTTTTCTTACAGGAAACGATTCATTTGAAGGTTCCTGTGCATTTTACTGCTTTGTTGGAGAGTGGAGTTGACAAATTAAGAATAAACATTAAAAATGGCTGTTTTTTTAGGGGGACACAATAATGCCCATTTTACAAGCAGTAATAGTAGTATTTAGATAGTAGTATTTGGATATTAGTGAAAGAATGGAAGAGATATAAGGGAACATATCAGCTTGTACCCTCACCTTGTACCACCTGAGAATCACACTGTGTTAATGCAGATGGCATTAAAACTGGTGAAAGTATATCAGCTAATACAACTGATTTGATATTTTTTGAGCAGTAACTATCTTTATACTATTAACTATTTTTGGCTGTTCTTTATTATTATGCAAATCTCACATTTGTATTATGGTGTGGTTTGTTATATCAGTTGCTCTTTAAAAATCTGAGCCATCATAGTAATAAGACTGTGCACACTTCTTTGAGCACGTATCTCCCTCATAATTTTCTTTGTTAATGTAAATATATTCACCTCTGCCTTCTGCTCCAGTCTCTTTTCACTCACTGCTGCATTCCTAGCACTAAACAAATTTATAAGTATGCAAAGAAGCATATAAGCTTGTGTTTGTCTTTTCATCTGTTCATAGTGTGATACTGGAGCAGTTTCTGGTGTCAGTGCCATTTTTTACAGTTTATAGTGGGCCATGTTTTTTGAGTTTACATCCTAAGATGTTGTATGGTTTTCCTCTAAAGTGAAATTTGACTTATGTTGCATCCAGATATTTTAATATGAGGCAGAACTGAAGTTTAAATTTGTAGGTTGTGAGTAAATCAACAAAATAAAAAAACAACAAATAGCACACTGAAGCATTCTGTTCTTACCTTTTCTCTCTATTCCAGGCTGGAATGATCCAAACGGAACAGGACGAATTCTTCATTGAGCCCCTGGAGCAAGGCGGTCATGTGACTAGGGAAGAGGAGAGACGAACGGGGCGAACACATATTGTGTACCGCTCTTCCGATGTTCTGAACCGCCCAGCCGATCACGTGGCTGACTTTACCTTGCAAGGTCAGAGTGTTTGACACACTGAAATACGCTTAAGGTAACATAGGGTATCTCATTGTTGTGTAAAAATGAAAAAAAAATCTGTATTAGCTCCACATAAAAATAAAATCTCATTGAATTAATCTACTCAAAATCTGTAGTGAGGTTGGACATGGTAAGATTTAATGAGTCATTAATAAGAAAAGTAGAAGAACCTGATGGCTTGATTAGACAGTGATATCAGCAGGAGCCTTTTTGTTGTTCTTGGAGTCATTGAGTTTTGATCCATTTAATCCCAGCCATCAGCTCCAGAGGATTACATTTTTTAAAAATAATGAGTGGAGAAAGAAACCTGTTGATCTTTAGCTCAGATTCTTGCAGTTAGTCAGATCAGAAGATGCTGTTACTGACTGAGGAAGCAGCCAATCTGTATTAGTGTGTTTGTGTGTGCTTCTTGTTTGTAGAACATCTATGGCTCCACTCTTTCTAATGCATTTGGCTTCTTCAATTTGTATGAATTTAGTTATTAGCTAATGAAAACCAGGAAAATGATCAAAGAAGCTGGTTCAAAAGGTGAAGGTGCTGTTTCACAAGCGCCCTGAATTCCCAGTGTTTCTTCCTGTATTGATCAATCGTGGTCTCTTTTCCTTTATTATCTGCTATTTTTTATTTGTCCCAGGTGTTCATTTTGAAGTTGTATTTTCAAAAAGACCACAGGATTTGATAGAAGTTAAATAGCTCCCTGGTTTTTCAAAACAGATTTCCCTGTCAATTATCTGACTTGAGTCTTCTGGTGAGTCCAAAATGAGTGTAGATTTAGATTTAGAGTGTAAATTTACCAGTTATCAGATTTATTGTCATTCCAGTGCAGCTCATGAACTGGATCTCAAGTCATGTGGAAGCTGTTAAACTGGAGAATATTAACCATACCATTAATACAGTGCTTAACAGAACCTACCACACATAGCAAATCTTACATATGTACATCAGAATTTATTTTCTACCCTTCCTGCTCATCTGGTATTTTTCCATAAAACATTTTTGCTTCTATTGCCCATAGCTATCCAACAATTTATGCTATAATACTGGTAGGTATTTGTTAGTATGCTTTATAGTAGCAAAATCATATAACTGTACGGTCTGTTTGGATATTTCCTTAAGTAGGCATAGTCATGCACAAATGTTTTTCCATGCACAAGTATCAGATATTCTGTTCACTTTAAAGTCTTGTTGCTCACAAATGAATCAACCAATTACTGAAGTGTGTGGTCAGTCCTGTTGACTCCGCCATTGGTTTTTACACAGTGCATGAAATACAAGCTGTACAGTTTGCTGCAAAAATTTAAGAAAAGAAACTCTTAATGCCACAGAAATGAATTGTACCTGATGGTTAGGGCAGAACCAGCTTGCAGGTGTTGTTAAAACGGCAACTTGTTGTGCATGGAACCTGACAGGAGCAGGGGGCAGCGTAAATATAGCAGCAACCTCTGAATGTTTGATTACACCAAGCTATGTGTCAGCACCGATGTCTCCAGAATCCTTGCCCAATTACTCTGGGTGGCCCTGAATGCCACCAAAAATGCATGGTGACATTACAGTCATGGCTATGCCACAGCTGCTTTCTGCTAGGATCCCATGCTGTGAAGGGGGTAGTCAAATGTAATCTGATTACCACTTAATGCCTTGTTTTGTTTCAGCTCAGAGCAGCTTACATATGCTGGTTTTATTTTATTTTTTTAAGTATGCAGCAGTACTTTAATTTCAAGACAGGGTTAGGTGAATATAAATGCAATACTAAGTCTGCCAATGTTAAGACCAGATGACAGCAGTGCTTCAACATATGAAAAAGTAGAATGACTGTAACTGCTTGAATGTGGAAAATAATTATATACAAAGTATTAATGCATTTTGAATATGGGTGGTCTTCCAAACAGGAAAGTTAAAACTTTGATTTTATTATTGTTCATTAATAAATTCACTCCTGTTGCATATTTTTCACTGAGCCAGGGGAAACAGCCTGACTGATGGTGTCCCCATGTTCAGGGTTTCCTAAGAGGTAAAGCATGAGCTTTGATTGCAGTGTGTCAAACAAACAAATGGGACTCACTGCCATTGCCTCGTCTCTTGTTATTCCTGCTGTCGCTGTTCCACACTACTGCCAACTTGCTTTCTGAGGTAGCAGCTGAATCACCCATCAACCGGTGTCTAGTCAGCCCTTTTCAGTCCCAGGTGCAACAGTCTTGTTTGCTGCAGTGTTGCATGATTTAGCAGAGAAAGCAACTCTGCATCACTCCCATCACATTTACACTATTTCATCGAAGTCTGTGAACTCCTGAGGGCCTAAATGCCTGCTTTACGGGTCTCTGTGGACTTTGCAGACTAGAGAAGTCTTGACCCCAGTATTTATTTTTCGCTGATCACATCTGGAAATCAACTGCCTGGAATAAACTATCCGTAATTCTCCCTTAAATATTTCTCCTCTGTCAATGTCTTTTTTTGCCAAACAAAATCTGCACTTTCACTTGAACTGTAGTGAGTATTAAGAAGAGGTTCTCATCAATAAATGATAAGAAAGTCCCAAGCCAATTGTTAATTTTTTTCACAAGTTTCCTGTTTTGATTTTTTTTTTTTTTTGTTTGTTATTTCAACTGGTCAAAGACTAGTCGTTGCCAACAAGTTCCTTCTGCCTGTGCCAGATTTGATGATTTGCGAAGGGCCTCTTCTCTTGTATGCCTGAGAAAAGGGCAGGATCATAGTATGTAGCAGTGAAGTTCCTGTACAGTTGCTGTTGAAAGGATGTCCCTGTTGCCAAACCTGTTTCTGCCAAGACAACAGATCATTCACTAGATGAACAATCTGAAGGATCCAAAGAACAAACAACTCTTTAGTGAAGGTATGTTTTTTGCCATGTGTAACAGAACATGTGTCCAAGAGAAAACTGGAAAGCTCTCTATCTGATATTAAGTTTAAGATGTCAGCAAGATTTTGTTTTGATTATCAGATGATTTGTTGTGTTTAGCACCATGAGTCGCTCTTGGAAACGAGCTATATTTAAAAAAAAAAAAAAAACTTCAGTGATTTTGTCCTTGGAAAAGTGTTGTTCTCAGACATGATAAATACAGGAACGTTTTCGTTTTTAACAATGGTTTGTGGCCTTGTTGGCCATGTGGCCATGTCTGTTTTCATGGTGGACTCTGTAAAAATGACAGTTGCATGACTGTTAAGGACAGATTTATACTCTCAAGGCTCTTAATTCACACTATGTTGAGACCATATTATTTCATTATATATTATCTTTAAAAAATATCTATTGGGTAACAAAACACTGCTTCGGAATTGTATTTTATGGACTTTACTTTTGCAGGTCTTCTTATTTTGCCCTGACCCTTAACCTTGCCATGCGTGACATCTTTCTCCAATGATCTTTCTCTCAATATAACGTGTTCATAGTAGAGAAGTTGAAGCCTTGTCGTTTGAGGTTTCAGGGAGAGCTTGGTAGAGCATAGTTTGATCTCCTTCACTACCAATGTATTTGTTTTTCCGGCAGTCCATGGTAAGGCTTACATATTTGCTGCCAACACCATAATTCAAAGAAATCAATTTTCTTCCAGTCCATTTTCTTCACTGTCCAACTTTTGCATCCATACAATGTTATTGAGAATACCATGGCTTGAAACAGTCAAATCTTCATATACAGTTACGTCTCTGCTCTTGACACTTTTGTGTACAGTAGGTTCTTCATGGCTGCCCTGTCAAGAGTGATTTGTTGTCGGATTTTTTCACGTCTCAGTATTGACCATTGAGCCAAGTAGGTTGAAATTGTCACCTGTTTCTATTTTCTGTCCATCAAGATAGTGATCTTACAGATGTTCAGCATCATTAAAGTCTCTTGTCACTGGGTAGTCTCCAGGGCACAGGCTTTTTGGCTTAATTTCTTTTCATGACTTTAGTCCTTTATCATGAAAACAGTAGCTTTTGAGTAATTGTGGCAATATGCTTGTTTGTTTGAACTGGAAAACCTCACTATTTCTCACCCTTGAGCAACAACAGTAGCGTAATGGGTTTCTGCAAACAAATAACGTTACAGAAGTTTAGAGCAGCAGTTAACATGGTGTCTAAGAATACGGGCTTTTTACCTGAAGGTTTTCGATTCAAATCTCAACGGTGGCCCTGCTGTGCATTATACCAAGCCTGAACAGCTTCATTGAAATACACCCAGCTGCAAGTCACGTTGGATAAAAGTGTTGGTTAAGCAACGAAATAATAATAATGATTATAATAACTTTCCTGTTGATTTCTTGTTACAGTCTCTTGTTAAGCTGATAGTTTTTAAGGAAGCTCTGCAAGTGACAGAAGGAGGTTGATGTCTCTCTTGGGTCTTTATCAGCAGCGTTCTAGGAGCAAACCTGGGACTGTGTAGGTGGGGGTTGCCTTCTCATTTTATTTAACTAGTAGCAAGTTAAAGCTTTGATAGAAGGTTTTTTTACATTAAATGCTTGCAGACAGAAAGACTCTGGAGGACCCTTCGCTTCCCTGTTCGCCGTTTATTGCTCCAGGCGCCCCTGAGCAGGAAGGAGAAAGGAGTCCTCTTGGAGCGCGTGGGTTTATAGAATGTTTTTAAGCTCTTGTCACACATTCAGTAACAATAGTGCCTTCCACATCGTGACTGCAGCACCACACAGGCCTGAAAAATGCCATTATGTTGCTATGGAATGCGCTGGTCACCCACCTCACCACGTTTCATTGGAGGTGTCTGATCTTGACTTAGGGCTATCCATCATTTTGTGACGACCTACGCTTAGAATTAGCTGGGCTGGGCCAGAACTATTCTAAGGGATCAGAGCACTACTGCAGCTGAGGCAATGTGCCCAGTTGTGATGGAGTCTTGCTTGTGGGGGCAGTGGAGGAGAGATCATAATAAATTTGCATAATAAATACATAGAAGTACATTTTTCCTCAAGAAAAAAGAGCTACTGTAAAAATTCTGTGGCTTCTGACATGACTCCAGCTGAAAGACACGTCCAGATACCTGCTCTTGCACCTCACTCCAGAGCTGTGAAGAGCAGTCACTCTACTGTTTGTGTCACGGCTTCAGAAAGCCACGATTTTGATGTCTAAGTTTATCCAGCACGTTCATATCATGGAAAAATGGAGATGGGCAGCAGTCTGAACATTAGGACCCCTATTCTGTTTGCATAACAAGCTGCGTCAGTCTTAAGGGTTTCCAACATAGACAGATCTCATCTGAGTGTTGCTATGAAATTTTGTCGTTTGTACAAAATGATAGTTTCACTACATTAAGAGTACTAAAGCTATACTGAAATATTTTAAAGTAAATATGGGAATACACCGGTAGCTTTCGTATGTAAAATGTGAAAATACTTTTTTAAACCTTTCTGCATAGTACAAAACAGTTTCTCCTTTTTTGTGTACAAGATATATTATACGCTTTAATCTAGCAGTTATGCCTAGAATTGTAGACATCTCCTTTTTATATTTTTCTAAATCACAGTTTAAAGACATTATTCATTAATTCAACACGAATCGACCCTTTGACTTGAGTGCTTTATCTCTGTGTAGCAATAATTCTTTAATTCTAATGCTATGTTTTTTGATTGCTGATATTTCTCCTGATCGCAGGTAAATTGTTCCAGATAAGACTGCTGGTGACTCTGCCACTGGATGTTGTGGAGATGTTTCGCTCTAAAAATTCACTTAAATTATGGATACACACTTGTGTTATGTGTTTTCATTGACATTTCTGTCCCGTTGCATGAATAAAAAACATATTTTGAAATGATAATTGTTTTGAATCACAAGTACATTTCCATTTTAACATATCCATTCAAAGAAATAACTTCTGCAGGCATAAATGGATAAAGATAAACCACACACCTCTCAGGACAATATTTATTTAATTCATTAAATAATCTAAATCCTCTTATTTACACGTTAGCATAGTTTAATATTGCATCATAACTGATTACATGATAACATGGTCAAATGTAGATGGAGTTTACACTGTTTTCACAGATCATGAAAGTATTACATACGTATAACCATTCTACCACACTGCTGAGATTTGGCATTAAAGAAAATATTAACTTGGCCGAGACATCAACAAATAGATTTTAGATTATGTAAGTCTTATAATTAATATTTTTTGTTCAGTTTATATTTGAACAAGATACTAATTCAATTTGTATTCTATTGCAATGACCTTCATGTAGAATTGCTATAATCTGCACCATTATTTACACAGAAATGGATTTGGTTACCCTGACCAAGTTGTCTACAAGGTCAGTCGAACAAAGGTTTCTGGTGTTTTTTACAGAGATTGGTGGGCTGAAGGACCTAGAGACTCTGCACAGGAGGGTGCAACACAATCGGAATCGAGTCAATCGAATTCGCAGACAAGCAGCAAACCACACCTACAACATCGAGGTCCTGCTGGGGGTGGATTACTCGGTGGCTCAGTTCCATGGGAAGGAGCATGTGCAGAAATACCTACTCACGCTAATGAACATTGTAAGTGAAAAAGACCCATTGACCCTGTTTCTAAGGTCATAAACTACCTCTTCTTTTTTGTTTTATGGGTTGAGGCTATCTACTGCCATGGTGTCATAGCCAGTACCACTGCCCCCTCAGAATGTCTGGGCTTTGGATTCAGGTGTTGAGGTTGAACTCAGACTGTGCTCAGTCTGTGCAGGGTTTGTATGTACTGTGGGAGAAGAGATGTTTGCCTCCCCTCACTTCTCAGTGGAATTGTGGCATGTGAAGGGGGCCCTGTGAGATCTAAGGTCAACTTTGAGCACAACAAAGAATTCTTAGATGTTAAACTATTTATCTGTGGTACCATTTCTTTGTAAAACTTAATGTGAATGCTACTATAAGTTTATTATTATTAATAGTTAAAATGGTCTAATTAACAGTAACAAATGTATGCATTGCTAGTTCTTTGGCTGTCAAGTTCTGTCCAATGTGTTAAAAATTAGTTTGAAGACTGTGAGTACATGAATAAAAATGTGGTTAAATTTTCTGGGAAAAATTAATTTACCCCATTTGAATATAAATCACTGCGTTAGAGTATTTTGGTTTGATAAGGTTATTTGCTTCCAGTAGATCCTGAGAGACAGGCACCCAAGAAGCAATTTGTCTCCGTGAATTATGGTGCTCAGTAAAGCCTTATTATTGGAGAAGTTTTAAAGATGCTGCGTTATGGTTCTGAAATTAGACAACAATCTGGGGAGTGTTAAGTTTTAAAGGTTAAACTACAATATCAAGTTTGATGCACTATGTCCAACTCCTGACTGGACGTTTTTTCTTAAGACGTTCCTTTGTAATAATACTGTGTCAGGTCTGCTCTTGTTTCTCTTTGTTTATAAAAACATTGTATTGCGTACAGCTTGCACTCATTCAGCAAGCCTCCCCAACATCTCAACAGGTGAATGAGATTTACCACGACAACTCCTTGGGAGCTCAGATCAATGTGGTCCTGGTGCGGATGATCGTACTCTCTTATGAGAAGGTGGGTGTCCATAAGTTTTTGTCACTAACAGAAACTCACCCAGATCTCTAAATCTTTACTGTTTTTGTTTTGTTGCACAAGTATTAAAAAATTTGGACTGGCTCTCCCCTGTAGGCTTCATTCCTTTCTTCCCCCCCTTCAAGTGTTCCTAAACATTATGAACTCCTGCCAGTTTGCAAAATCCAGCAGTAATTTTACATTATTTCTAATAATAATGAAATAATTTTTGAAATGTATTTATACCTGGCCTAAAGTAAAAGTTATAGTCATAAGAACTGTGATTACAAAAGCTTTTTTTATCTCTATAGATTCCACCTCTGAAATGTAATGAGAATCATAATTTCATTTTCTTTCGTGTATAATTTGGCTGGAAAACTTGATTCCTGAATTCCTTTGATCTTTTGGTGAAATGGCAGTTAAGTTACACATGCACAGCAAAGGACTTTTCTGTTTTTTCCTTTTAAAGGATGAAAAGCATTTCATACACACACAAATTTCTTGCAGAGCTTACAAACTATTTGTGTAGAGCAGCGGGTGTTTTGAGTTACGTTGGATACCTGAGGAGATAAGGTTATATTTGCTGTTACTTGTACGTGGTAAATTGGGGATAGTAAATTTCCAGAGAAATTTTTGTTTTGCAAAATTATTGTTTGCAGAGTAAATTCAGAAGGTCAGTGCAAAAACTATACAATGCACATGGTGAGTGAGCTACTCAGTGTCAATGGGAGTAACATGGAATCTTAAGTTATACTGTTCTGTTCTTCTGGTGTGTGTTGTATTACCTTGCATTACTTTTAGTGTCTCAGTTTAGCCCATAATGATACCCTCAGAGAATAGTTTCTTCTCTCTGTACTGCAAGAACCTCCATGTGTACCAGCGGGTGTCCACCATCCACAAATACTACCACAGTAGCATATGGCAACAAAGTAAACAATCATTAAATAATGTCTACGTTAAACAGTTCTCATGCTTTTCTCTGCAGTGTCTTTGAAATGTGGTTTTATCAGCATTACAGCAACCTCAGCTGAAAGCTTGTTTTCCTGTAGCAGTCAGTACACATGGACATATGTGTGCCTGCATGTGCCAATATACGGGGATATGTATTGACACTGGACATTTGCATCTGTGTTTGTCTCAGAGATTGAGCTTCTCTTGGCAGCGAAGTTCCATAATTTTATGTTGGTAACAGAAAGAATGCCACCTAAAGGCGAGCTGCATTGTTCTCAGATTCTTAGCTATATGTTTGTAGTAGAAAAAGGAAGCATTTCAGTATTTACTTCACATATAATATAAATCTTCATGCACTTGTATGTACATACATACGTACAGTAAGAAAAACAAATACATAAAGTACAGGTAATAAATATGTGTGCATTTCATATGCAAGACAGGCAGGGTGAAGTGAGGTGGTGGAAGGTGTAGCAAAGTAAGGCCATTAAGAAATCATGTTCCTGGCAAACTGAAAACAAACAAACCGATAGATAGATAGATAGATAGATAGATAGATAGATAGATAGATAGATAGATAAAATTAGTAGGTAGCATCTGTTTAGTGCTTTCCATCCTCTCCCCACTACTGTTGGAGGTATAACACAAGGTGCACAGCAGCTACTTTTATGATGTTTGCCATTCATCAGACTTTTGCAGTGTGTATATAATAAAGAATTATATATGGAGTTATTATACTGTGGGATGATTAAATGGTAATGTTTTTTTTCTGAGAGGACTAAATTTGGAATTGGTTCTAGCACTATTGTTAACATCCTGCTCTTTTAGTATACGGTTTGTTCTTTAACTAATGAATCCATTGAGAGACCTCCTCCTACACCCATGAATGAAGCTCAGTCCCACTTTGTTTCAGTTTTAGTAAGACTGTACACTGTTATGGCTGCTACTCTGCTTTGGTGGTGGTAAAAAAGATGTACAGATGAAGCCAAATTATATTAAACCATAGTACAATTTAAAGAACTGTTTCCTTTACTTTCTATTTTTTGTTTTTGCTTATTTGAAACGATACTCTGGGTTGCTCCAGGTTTCCAGGGATATCTTGAGTGTACCTCAGCTGTCTCAACAGCGCTAAGAGGTGGGGCTCTTTGTTGATCTGCACCTTCAGTCCAGGAGCCTGATTGAACATGGGAACCCCGCTCAGAGCCTGGAGAACGTGTGCCGATGGGCCTTCCTCCAGCAGAAGGAGGATGAGAGTGATGCTGAGTACCACGACCACGCCATCTTCCTCACGCGTCAGGAATTCGGACCCAGTGGCATGCAGGGTCAGCTCTCTCTTTCCTGCTGTCGTTCTGCGTTTTTGCCCCTTTTCTGTGACTCTGCCCACATTTTTCTCTGTCCCTCTTTTTTCTCTCACACAAACAAAAATGCAGATATATAGTTACTACTACAGATACATACACCTTATATACTTGATATTCAAATGCACAACATCCATCTATTCATTTTCAGTAACTGTCTCACCTGGTCAGGGTTGTGGCATTCTAAAACCAATCCCAAAGTCTGGGTGTGAGGATAGAAGGGGTACACCCTGAATGGATCAAATATACGACATCTGAACGTAATATTTACACTATGTGTTTTCCTATTCTGTACACAAGGCCACATATAGTTCTATATAAAGAGCTATATACTGGCCAAGGACATGTACTCATAGCCTAGAATGCTGGTAGTTTAACTTTCAGCCTATTGTTATACCCTTCAACACTGTTCAATAAAATTTCCAGCTGTATAAGCAGGAAAAAGTGTTACCACTGAAATAATGATCTGTACACTTGGCATATGGTCAATATCATAGCAAAGACACACAAAGCATATAATGAATACTTGATTTACATACCCAGAGTGCAAATATCTGTAAGAGATGCACGAGTACTGAAGTAAGAGGAAAAAGTACTCTAAAATTTTATTTTGCTCTATGTGCCCTGTTGCCAAGGTTACGCCCCAGTGACAGGTATGTGCCACCCTGTGCGGAGCTGTACTCTCAACCATGAAGATGGTTTCTCCTCTGCATTTGTGGTTGCGCATGAGACTGGACACGTGTGAGTAAAAACACACGAAAAACATTGCTATATTTAATGGTCTTCTCCACATACAACCTGAGTATAACGGATGTACGTATGTGTATGATCAGCATCTTGATAAGCTCAGAATTCTTTAGTCAAGGGCAAAGTGTTTCCTAGTAAGCTTGCTTCTTCATTCAGCTTTCCAAGGTAGACAGGTATGCACAAATTATACCCACTGAAACAAATGCAGTGTTTGCAGGTTGTGGGAATGACTGTTAACTGCAGGATTGTCTCTCTTGGTTGGCAGGCTTGGCATGGAGCATGATGGCCAGGGCAATGTGTGCGGCGATGAGGTCCCCATGGGCAGCATCATGGCCCCTTTGGTACAAGCTGCCTTTCACCGCTTTCACTGGTCCCGCTGCAGCCAGCAGGAGCTCAGCCGATACCTCCAGTGAGCGTCCGCTTCACCTGTCCATCCTCCTCGTGTGCATCTGCTGCATTCTGTACCCCACTGCTCCTCTTATGTCCTCTGGCCCCTTCTGCTTTGGGGAAGGAAGAAAATGATATTAGAACAAAAGGAACACCAAATACCATACAAATTGTATCACTGTATTAACAATGCTAATATATTAGTGGTTTATATGATTTTGTGAAGCAGAGGTCAATGAGAACCTAAGGTTCGTCACAAGTCTTGCTGTTGAGTCCTCGAGAAGATCAGAGTAGCTCAAATTGCTCTAGTAAAAAAAAAAACCGTGTAAATCTTAAATGAAAAGAGATTAATTGATTTACTGAAGGTTTTGACCAAGAAACATGAAATTTCTGGACTTCTTCTGTAATCAAGATTGACACCATAGCAAAACAGTTTTGAGGAGTATGAGATGACGGTGGTGACGAAAGAGTGACAAATGTGCTGTTTTCTGTCTGCAGCTCATACGACTGCCTGGGCGACAACCCCTTTGACCATGCGTGGCCCTCGTTGCCACAGCTGCCGGGAATCCACTACTCCATGAACGAGCAGTGCCGCTTCGACTTCGGCTTTGGCTACATGATGTGCACCGCGGTGAGAACCCCGTGTCCTCTGGACAGGCCCTCCTCCACAGCCTTTCAGGTCCAGGAGAAACCCAGCTCCTCAAAAAGGCTGCAGTTTGTCTTTGAAATGACATGGACAGCAAGCAGCACTTTTCTCCAGGGTGCAATATTTATAGCTTTCAGATGAAGCATATTCATGAGGGAACAGTAGGGCCTGTCACAGGACATCCTAAGGTCATCAGTGTAAGGTTCAGAGTGTGTTTTTATGTTCACACTGTAATCTGAAGAATGTTGCTGGGCAGATTGCAGCTTGGAGTGCACAGTGCTTGCTTGGGAGCGAACGTGGGTGCCTCCGTTTGTTTTAGTACAGCACCCTCGACCCCTGCCAGCAGCTGTGGTGCAGCCACCCCGACAACCCCTTCTTCTGTAAGACAAAGAAAGGTCCGCCCCTGGATGGTACTGTTTGTGCACCCGGAAAGGTAGGGCACCATTTTCTTTGGACTGCTGCTGTGCTCCTTGCCCCTCATGTTGCACCCTCATGACCTCTGCCCCCTTGCTCCAGCACTGCTTCAAGGGCCACTGTGTGTGGCTGACACCTGAGATCCTGAGGCAGGATGGGAACTGGGGTTCATGGAGCCAGTTTGGGGAATGCTCTCGTACCTGTGGTGGCGGCGTGCAGTTCCGGACCCGACAGTGCAACAACCCCATGTAAGTGTGAATGGCTTGGAGCTTGTTGTGGTTTGTGTGTCCACAGAAACACGTTCTTGTTTTCGTCTCCATTTGTAGTATATGCGCCTTAGTATAACACCATTACCCTCCCCTGCCCTACCCTACCCTTTTTAGAGCATTTTAATGCCCATCTTTATACTGCACTTCAAAAAAAACTACTGCTGCAGTTGATCCGTAATTAAAAAATAAGGAAACTGAAAATAAACGTTTTTTAAGCACCGTATGGTCATCGTGGTTTTCCAGACACAGTAAAATTGAATTCCCATAATGCATGGTGTTGAAATATACTTTTTGTATATGTATCAGTAGGCTCTGAGGCTGCATTTGACGAAAGGCTGTCAGAAAACCACCTGAAAAAGCTTCAGTTTGACAGATCTTGGCCACTTTGATAAATTTGCTCATGATGGAGGGAGCCACTTTGTTAAAAGTTTATTAAACTCTAAGGGCAGTGTAGCGGGTGTCTGACAGCCAATGACTGACGGCTGAAAAGTTCAGTGAGGACTGTTTTCCTGCTTGCTGGAGGACTGAAAATGAGAGAGACGAGCAGACCAGTACACCACCGATACGCCTGTACACAAATAATCTGACAACAGGTTATTTATCCAGAATTAAATTATTTTTTCAGTGTGAAAAAGGCACAAAAATGCAAAGCATTGCCCTTTAGTCTACACGTTTTTATCAGCTTCAGTTCTGGTTCCTGAACTGGCGTCCTCAAATTGTGTCTCCCTATGACCCAACTCTCACCCACTACCGGTGGAGCCACCATTCTACCTCCTTTCCCATCAGCCCTACAAATGGTGGGCGCACCTGCTATGGCAAAAACTACGAGTTCCAGCTGTGCAACACTGAGGAGTGCAGCAACCTTCATGCAGACTTCAGGGAGGAGCAGTGCCGCATGTGGAACCCCTTCTTCGAGTACCAGAATTCCAAGCATCACTGGCTGCCCCATGAGCACTCAGAAGGTGAGTGTCCCTGGGTGGGAGCTGAGAAGAAACCCCGCACCTCACCGATCTTAGCAGATGGTTTTACTCAAAGCAGCTCACGTAGCTTACATTTTTACACCTCACCCGTGTGAGATATTTTTATACTAAGGCAGTTCAAGTGAATTAATTACCATGTCTGTTGGGGTTACAGCGGGGGGTGGAGTAGCAGGTCCAAGGTTGCAGACTGTCTCAGTGGACTGGAAAGGACTCAGTTTCATCAAGCATTCAGTTCCTCTGCCTTCTGCATCATTCATGCTTTCAAGTGGAATGTTAACTCTTTAAAATACAAGCCCTTTCAAGGTAATTCCCCCCTCTTCTGAAGGGGGGGGGGGCTTAAATAAAGTATAGCTCCTTTTAAATGATAGCCTGTACATGCAGGGGTCAAGGACTGCATGCAAGGAGAATATTCATTCTGAATTAATGTAACATTTTCTTAACGTTACACAAAAAAAAGGAAAAAATTATGCAACCCTTTTAATTTTCATTTTAGCAACTTCCACCCCTACCATCATTAAAACAGTGCTAAAATGGCTATGGCCTGAATATTAATTATAATTACATTAAGAAATGTAAATCCTTAGGGCAAAATCCTTATCAGTATTTGCGTATAAATTTAGGTGTCTTCATACTTAATGTTTTAATTTTTTTTTTTAAGTTCTAATGTTTAGTCAATTCCTTTGCAATGCAGCCCAGCATTACCTGCCAAGTTCACTTTCTTTTCAGATGATAGATTAGCATCACTGTACATTTGGCAAAGGAGGCACTCTGCACCACACTGGACCTTTAAAGTAACAGGGAAAAAGGCCTCTTGGGTGAATTGGAGTGAAAAATGAGAAGGTGTCTGAAATATCTCATTCTTACTTTGTCAGTCAGAATTTTCCTTTTCCTTGCCTCCCCCGCTCCATCCCACTATTGCTGGCTCACAGTAAAAAGAACAGTAATCAGTCATGGTTCCTCAGCAAGGTCGACTGCCATGTATATACATTAACTAGGCATTGTGGCCCTCGCTCACATCCTGATGTTTCACGGCTCACAGTCGCCACCCTCTCCCTCTAATAAAACAGCAATAATTTATCAGTCTGTTTAAGTATAGTAGTTTGAGTTTTTTTTTAGTTCTGTTTTTTATTTATGTTTAAATACACATGAGTGCTAATAAGTGCCAATGAGATCATTTTGTTGTACAAAGTGGAACAACAGTTTAAATTTAATAAATGCAAAATTAATTTTACTTTCCTAAAATTTTCAGGCTAGTCTCCTTGTCAGGTCAAAGCCCCTGTAACAAAAGGAAAAGAAAGTGCAGTGGTGCCATTTTAAATAATGGATGCAGAGTGTAAAGTTGCATTAAGCAAAAAAAGAGCATCGAGTGGACTGCTACACGTTTCCCAGCTGTGTCAACTGTAAGACTGGCTCACCTTCCCCCCTACCGTTCCTCCACCGCCCATTCCCGGGTCCAAGAACTGGGAATCTAAGACAGCTGTTTAGCCTGCAGACACATGGAACTGTAATCACCCCGAAACTACATCTCCAGCATATTCCATTCTTCCTGTGCTAAATTATTATTACGTCATTCCAAAACTACTAAATCTCACGCAGAATTTTCAAAATATCTTGTTTTCCAGCCTTCAAAATTCTCATAACTTGATATTTAGTATCTCCTGTTCGGGGGTCAACGTGACCATTCTGAGATTGCTCCCTGCTGCAGAGCATTCTGGTTCATAGTTTAGCACCTGAATCAGTACCAAGGTAACACCTGTACCAAGATCTTTCTGCATAAAGGAAAATTGCTTGTGATGTAAACATAAGTTGTAGGATTGTCGCATGCATTTGTTTTATATATTTATTTAAAAATCAGACTTTATTTCTAATCTAAAACAGATCGTCCAAATGACATGTTACTTCCTGACCCAGAGCTTGAAGGAATTTAAAAAAAAAAAAAAAAAACGGTAAAGATGCAACGATTTCTGTGAGTCACACTGACCCCCAGAGGAGTTTTCCCGCATCTGGCCCTGTTTTCACCTTCATCATTACTCTTCCCCCTCCCCAGGCTTGCTTTGGAGAGCTACCAGTAATATTCTGGACACACAGTATGTAGCACTTGTCACATGAACCCATTATTCTTAAGTGAAAGAATCTGGGATCCATCCCTGGTAACACATTGTATTAACACTTTTCAGTTAGCTTACTTTAGCGTTTTGCCAACCTCAGCAGAAAGACGAGATTCGGTTCACAGACTCTTTGTCTCCAGTTGTCCTCTGTAGACTATTCCCTACACACAGTGCTAATAAGATCTCTCACACAGAGAGGAAGGTTCCAGCACACAACTTGGCTACTCTGACAGCTATTTTCCACATGATGTTTGGGAACTGTCAAAAATGTTAACTTTTATGCAACTAGAATGTTAACTTTTTATGCAGCATCTGCCAGTAGAAGTATGTGGGTATGTGCAGTCTCCACAGATTGTGGAGCCGGCGTTTCAGACTCCTCACTGTTCAGAGCAGGAAGTGATTCTTCCTGTTTTTTTTTTTTTTTTAATATATATCCAGTATTGTACTGCCTCCTTTATAAAATAGGTACCATTCCTTCATCCATTCAAGCATTGTTCAAGCACTGGTCTAGTGTAGGGTTCTGCTGGATGGGAAGCCAGTCCATCACAATTAAACAACTGGCTCACTTCTTAAATCTACCTAGTTATCTTATTAATCAGCAAATTAGTTATTACTTAGTATGTTGACAAGTACTGTAGTGGAGAGAGACGTTGACCGGTAATCTGAAGGTCCCTGTTTTGACTTCTGCTGTCCTGCAGTACTTGTGACAAAGGTACTTACACTGTATTGATAAAGGGGAAAAAAACTGCTGTATAGGTAAATCATGAGGGGTCACTCCTTATAACATAGTAACGCAAACTAGTGTTAATACCGAAGTATTAATAATAATAAATCATAAGGTATTGAGTTTGGCTGAAAAAATGATTAAAATGTGTATCCTCGTGAGAATGAAAACTGTACTCATGGGTGGTTCCTGGGAAACTGATCTCTTCATTTCTAGCCAAGGAGCGGTGTCGCCTGTATTGTCAGTCGAAGGAGACGGGTGACGTGGTCTACATGAAGAGGATGGTCCACGATGGGACACGCTGCTCTTACAGGGATCCCTACAGCATCTGTGTGCGAGGAGACTGTGCTGTAAGTGCCGGGAGGTTTGGTTGAATGGAGAGGAATGTCACACATTATATGAAGGGGAAGATTTTACATTCAGATCTCACCTTTCCATTTTCCATGCTGGATTTGGGATTCTCTACCCATGTCCATGAGCATTTCCTCTGGGTATTTTTATGTTTTCAGAGATGTTCTGATCCACTTTTGTACTGCTATGCTTCCATATTTCAAAAAAAGTTTCTTTTAAGGGAGTCAAGATTTTAACTTCCCCACAAAGTTAATGTTCGTGTTTATACTGGTTCCTTGTTTCATGAACATTTGAGTTACAAATTTTTAAAGTCACATTTTTCTGCTAATCATTTTGTTTTAATTTTTTATTCACTTGTATATTTTTTTAAACTTCAGTTTATTTGTGGAATGAAAGTTATGTTTTCATACCGAGTCATAAGTTGGCAGTCGAATGCAGCCAAGCAGAATATGAATGTGGGGCCGCCTTAATTCAACTTACTTCCCCTGCATTTATAGCTCATAATTTTGGTTTTAGGAAGGAAAAAGGAACTGCCGACACATTTTGCAGTTTTAGATGTGTTTGTAAGGCAAGAAGCCAGAGTACGTGTGAATGACATTGTTTTGAGGATCCACCTCATCTTGTGCCCTACGATTTCAGGGATTCTGCTAGACCACCAAAACATTTTCTAAATAAATGGCTGCAGGAAATGGAAGGAAGTAAAAAAGGATGGATTCCAATTCCAGTTACACAAACTGTACCATTTTCCTGTCTTAACCGAGTGTTACACCTCCCACAACAAACCCATATGGTCACATTAGCATTGTGTCTGTGCAGAAAGTTGGCTGCGACCACGTGATTGGCTCAAGCCTAGTGGAGGACAACTGTGGCATCTGCGGTGGAGACAACTCCAGCTGTGAGGCTATTAAGGGCAACATCACCCGGAGTGTGAAGAAACAAGGTACATAAACCCTCCATCTTCTGGTCTCACACTGTTTACTCGTAGTGTGATCAAAAACAAGCAAACCTGCTCAATTTTTTTTCCCCACAATTTTCTGTGAGGATGCAGAGCACCACCAAGTGTTAAGCACAAGTGACGGTTTTCCATATCTTGTATGGCTACAGGGGTAAAAGTAGATTTAAACACATGGCTTGCTTGGTCCAAAAATAATAAGAAAAAATGTTTTTAAATAAAATATGTTAATGAATTATTTATACAGCACAATGCAAAAAAAAGTAATTTGCTCAAAAGTATGATCTGGCTTCTATCCAAAATTCAAATATAGCTAAGGTGGTTTGTGGATGTGGTCTGATGGAGTCACACTGAAAATCTCATGTTCTCTATACCATGGTGATTTAATTGATGACAGAAGCACAATAAATAAAAATGAGGCTGGGAAATGAAAGCCATTAACTAAAGACCTCTTCCACATGCATACATCAGACGCCAAGTGCTTGAGTTTTTTGCTATTTATCTCCGTGTAAGTAAAATGAAAATATTTTTTACAGTTTTTAATTTTAAGGTACTGCACATGATGACATGGTGATAGAGATAATGGTAATATTGGTAACTTGGATGTAAGTGATCAAAATGAGGTTTTGAGTCCTTAGTGTTTTTAGTTTGAGTTCTGATGAGTTCTGACCTTTTTCTTTGATGTTTTCTGACTACCTTTTGGTCTCAGGTTTTGTAGAAATTTTGGAAATCCCCTTGGGAGCGAGGCACCTGCATATCGAGGAGTTCAAGGGAACACCGCACATTTTGGGTAGGCCTTCGATGTGTTCTCAGTGAACTGAAGCATATTGGGCCCTGGTTGCCTCAGAGCATTTTCTGCAAGACGTTCTGACAGTGGAACAACAGCTCCCGTATTGCTGTTCAGTGTTCCTCTAGGTATTCGTAGTCAGTTTGAAAACTTCACCACATGGTTGCTAAAACCCCTGCATAATGTACAGCCCACTTCCTGGTCCTTTTTGTTTTGTATGGAACTTAGGTGGGGTGTTTTTTGTGTTAAGCACCTAGTTTTTGTTGTTTGCAGCGTTGAAGAACTTGGAAACTGGGCAGGTTTTCTTGAACGATGAGGAGGAGTTCCCGGAGTCACGCAGTGTCATCGAGAAGGGTGTAGAGTGGGAGTACCACAATAACGATGACAAGGAGACGGTCCAAACCAGTGGGCCATTGAGCTATGCGGTCTTAATTATGGTAACTCCTTTAGTGCTAGTAAAGCAGCAACAAAGCAAAATGTGTCCATTGCTGGTAAAGGTTTTTGCCCTATTTTCAGCATTACAATTCATCATATACATCTGATTTTGATGTTACATCAGAAAAAGTACAGTAACATTTCAAGTGACTTTTTTGCTATGGTAACTACAGTAATTGTCATTCACACCACATCTCCCTTTCAGTACAACAGAATATGAATTAAGAAACATTGTAAGTTGACTTTGGGCAAAGGTGTCTGTTATATGAAGAACGAGAAGTAATAATTTGACTCAATGCAACGGCAAACCGATCCCTCTCAAATTTCCCTCCACAGATACGAACAATTGGTGACTCAAAGGTCACTTTGTCGTATAAGTATTTTGTCGCAGAGGAGCTGGAGCCGTCCACTGAGAGCAACGTGCTGGCAGAAGACTCACTGTACTTCGAGTGGGCGCTGAAGAAGTGGTCACACTGCTCCAAGCCCTGCGGAGGAGGTGCCGCTGCACTGCTTGTGACAAAGACATGCAAAAATGTGCAGGAAATGGCCTTTGGGACCACGGGTGTTGTTGCTATTGTTATCATTATTTTGTTGCTAAGCTTGCACTCAAAAGCATATTGCAGTCATTTATACAGAGACACGCAGGGTAAGTGATATACTCAAGAGTAATACAGCGGGGCCGCTGTAAATTTTGAACTCTTAGTAGAAGTAGGATACTTCATCAGGGACTGCCTGTCCACCTTTGGGGGTGTTTGTTCTTCGTTCTATAAATGTTATTTGTATAAAATCAGTGCTCTCTCATCTGCTGTTACCTTAAACCCCAGTTCCAAAAGATCCCTTCAGAGGGGCAGAAATGAATAATGAAATGAAAGTAACACCATTGCCAAGTTGCCTTTGTTAATCCCTTTGCTTGTTTTTTTTTAAATTTTTTGCCGGCACCAGGTAAGCAATACACGCGATACGGCTGCAGGAGGAAGGAGGATAATAAGCTGGTTGACCGCGTCTACTGCGAGAACATCAGGAAACCTCAAGCCATCAGCAGAAGCTGCAACCTGATGGAGTGCTCCGAGCCCATGTAGGCCCGCACTGCACGCACCTGTCTCACTTCTCTTTTGATGATCATTGTATGCACTTGTTATCTATGTGTGTTTAGTTATGTTTCTGTGCTTTTAGCCTGGGCCACCCAGCTCACTGTGGGTGTGTTTGTTTCTTCAGCTGGGTCACTGGAGACTGGGAGGCCTGTAGTTCCTCTTGTGGGAAGTCGGGGTTCCAGCTGCGCTCTGTCCGCTGCATCCAGCCCCTCTCTGACGGCACGAGCCGCTCCATTCACAGCAAGTACTGTGACCAGACCCGACCTGAGGCCCGCAGGCCATGCAACCGGCACCCCTGTCCCGCGCAGTGGATGGTTGGCATCTGGTCACAGGTGAGTGTATGTGTGTGAAGGTGTGTGGATGTGTGAGATAGACGGAGTACAACCGAAGTACACTCAGGACATGCTCACAGAGCGGCATTTTGTACATGTTGCAGTGCTCGGTGAGCTGCGGCAATGGGACACAGGAGCGTGAGGTTCGCTGCGATGCTCATGAGAACACCATTAGCCTCTGCCCAGGAACCCGGCCGGGGAACGTGAGGACATGTCAGCAACCGCCCTGTCCAAGTTTGTATTCTACTACCACATTGTTCCCTCTTCTGTAGACATAAAGCACACATTCCTCAAATATCTATCCTCTGCAGAGTTTTTGCGCTCCTTAGATTTTTTGGTGAGATCTGGAGCTGTGGAACTCCTCGCTGGTTTCACAAAGTTCCTGCGTGCCACAGTGTGCTGCTCTACCAGAAACCCCTGGAAAACCCAGACACCATAGACCCTTGTCGCCCTCAGCCTGCTACTCAAAAATAATCTCTCCTCTACAGACTAAAGTGTTTCACACTCACTGAGATCATTAAGGATAAGAAAAATTCTGGTATTAGTGAATGTTGAAATGATGTTTTAGTGCTAGTTTGTGTATTATAAAAATTATTCTAAACAGGATATCTATAAAGCCCTTGTGCAAATTTTTTAATAATATAACTTCTGTATAAGATATTCAGTCTGTAAAAAGCAATAGAAAGGGGACTTATTTAATTTTAGTATGTTTAATATCATCTACTGTATGTTAACTTTCAACATATGCACCATCATTCTGGATACAAGTGACCTTTTTTCATTTGAAGCCATTTAAACGTGTAGGGGTTTTTATGTCTAAAATTAAAGAATGAAATTATAGCAAAGGGCAGCATGGTAGCACAGCAGGTACCAGTGCTGCCTCATAGCACTAGGGCTGTCTGCGTGGAGTTTGCATGTTTACCACATTCCTGAGTGGGTTGCCTCCTACAGTCCAAAGTGTGTTTTAGGTTAATTGGTGTCTCTAAGTTGCCAGCGGTATGTGAATTTGTGTGGCTACCTGGCATTGGACTGATGTCCCTCGCAGGGTGTACCCACCTAAGCTAGTGGCCAGCGGTTCCAAGATAAGCTCTGGACCACTGCTGTCCAGGACAAGCAGTTACCAAAAGCAAGTGAGTGAAAAGAAAACAAATGTCTCATTAACAATTTTATTTAAATAAGTTTGCTCTCTGTTGTATTTTACAGACTGTATAAATGTTACATGGACGTGAAGGTAGTAAAGAATTCACTCTGCAGTGGTACTTTATAGATAGGCTGCATACAGTAGTGGCTACAGTATTGGCTTCATGGAAAACCACATTTCTGTCTGTGTTCCAGAGAGTTTGACTGACCTCAATAACAAAGGGAACCTCTTGGTCCACTGGCTGTCCAGACCTGATCTTGATTCCCCCGTGCCGAAGACTTCAAGTAAACGACCCCTTTATAACTCTGAGCGTGGTCTGCAGTGCATGCGGTTGCCCACGTGGACTTTGCCTTTCTCGCTGTCGCTCTCCCTGTGGGGAAAGCTCCCCTGAACACAGCAAGATGCACGTCTCCTGGGTTGCGCTTCTTCTCTGTGTCTTTGCAACGGAGAGTCTGTGGCTCTTACTGCTTTTCCTTTCACATACGCATCTAGTGGGGCTCTGTGTAGGAAAACTGCCCTCATACCCCCCTCGAGTGCGCTAGCTGGAAACTTTTTGGGTGGGAGTGGACTCTGGTATGTGGCAGCCCTGAGTCTGGCCACTGTTCCTCAGCTGTGTTCTGGTTAGCCTCATACTGTACGTGGATTTTCGTTCTCCGAAACAAAAGCGTTATTTTCAATGTATTATTCTCATAATGATGCCATTGTTCGATTTGTCTGCTGGTTCATACACTGGAAAGAAAAACCAAGTACGTCATAAAACATTAGGAAATACCTCAGCAGAGTCAGCAGCACATAAAACTTGTGGGTTTTTTTGTAACAAATCAACAAAAAAAGACTATTGTAAACACAACCTTCCAGTCTACTCAACTTCATCGTCTGTCTTCTGTTTCCGCTAAAGTTTGGTAAACACACTGAAACCGCTCCTTAAGTTTTAGCTTCCCAATTACATTTCATCACTAATGACAGCTCTTTTTGACTGTTACACTGTATGTGTTTTTTTTTACTTTAAATCATCATGGAAGCAAATATATAACATTTATTTCATTTTAAATTATTACATTTAGAAGCGCAACATTTGGGGAAAGTTGGACGGCTAGCAATGTTTAAGAGATTGGACTTCCTAGTTGTGATATGGGGCTGGTAAGAACAGACGGAATAGTTTCTTATTTGAATATACTGCAAGGAAATATCGTGTCTGAAAAAATACCAGAAAGTGCATCCCAAAATTCATATCCTGTCCAGAATGTATGTATGCACTATATGCGCTAGTTGTTTGTGCTCTGTGTTGCAAATATTAATATAACTGTCTCTTTATTAAACGTAAAAGTCCAGAAGTGATCGAAATCCGTTCCTGGAAAAAATAACATTTTGTTGTGAATACTTACTGAAAAACGATGCCTTATCTTTGAATGAATGTACTGCGGTATGTCTGTGAAAGTGCTGACACACCTATGGCATCATCTGGGCTCGGATGATCTGCCAAGAGTTTGAGGGGTGGACTGGGGTGGTAAGTCAACAAGGCATCTTTCAGCCGTCATGGTGTTGATACAGTGTTGTGTCACAAATACTTAACCTTTTGTAAGTACTGTATGTTGTGAACTATATGATGTTTGTGCTCCAAATGGAAACTTTGACTGCAAGCTACACTGCACTGTATATAAATAGGTGTTGACTATTATAACAAGTATTTATTAATGTCTATGACTGTTATTTTTTGCCTCTTTAAATAGCTATGAAACTATAATGTACTCTGGGTTCTTTTGTTGGTATAGTTCACACTGGAAGACATTTCAGACGGACTTTCATCCAGTTAGGTTTATATGCACTTTGATTTTTCAGGGAGATTGTGTTACAGTATTTCAAATGTTAGGTATGTCTTTCATGTGTTGTTGTACCACTTCACTGTTTATATTGACATAGATTTATTAAATTTGTTATTTATATAGTGAATGGATTGAGTTCCAAGTAATTAAATCACTTTTTTTTTACCACATTATATGGTTTGTTTCTATTTGCAGGGAAATTAAATTTATAAAATTATAACTTTAATAGTAGCTGAATATATGTTGGAAATGTAAATTGTATATATTACATACTAAAAATACTGTAGAATGATATGAAACAATTGGAAAGTAATTAATATATATATATATAAGGTATATATTTCCTAAACTACCAACCATAGGAAACGCATCCAAGGAACACATCACATTGAGAAGATGACCATGCTTATTAATTTGTTCCAACTGATGAATCTTAGTTTATATTTGCGTTGTGTGCTGCAGGTTTTTACTCCTTCAGCCTTTTCCTTTTCTTAGCTCTATTGGTCTTGCCAAGCTTGGAATGTCAACAGATTTGTTTCAGATCCACTGCTGTGCTGTGTGTATGACCACTGCATGATGCCTTTAACACTCCTTATGCCGACACAAACAACTCAATGCATCAATATAAGCACCAGTTGAAACGGTGGTCGGGTCTCTCTCCTCATGTTCTCCTCGTGTTCCCTCAGATCAGCGCTGCCAGCATGACAGGTCAGTTTTCTGTCGCATGGAGGTCCTCAGCAGGTACTGCTCCCTTCTGCGCTATAAGCAGATGTGCTGCAAGACCTGTGCGGAAGGCAACAACATCACAGGTCCCACACCCACTGGCTCTGGCTTCACCACAACAATGAACCCGACCCCTACTGTTCCCAGCCCTCCCCCTCTTGTCTTATCCATCACAACCCCCATTGGAGAAACCTTAACCCCCAGCTCTGCAAATGAAAACTACATGACATCCCCCTCCAGTGCACCTCAGCAAGATACCACGGTTCTCAGAGAGCCACATACAATGAGTTTTTCATACTCTGAATCTGATGGGAGCGACGGACACCTCAGCATTCTCAGCAGCAGCACAGCCCCCTGGACAGCCCACATCACTGAAGGTGTGTCTTCCCCTAGTGCCACGACATTCTCTGGAGCCCCCCTTGGTCGAAGCCCCAGCCCCTCAGCCAGGCCAGGTGTGGACAGGTCACAGCTTACTGTGGTCCCACCCACAGCCTGGCCTGAAAAAGATGCTGGAGAGATCACCAGGGAAACGAATTCTATCGACGTGCCACACTGGACACTAAGTGTGGACAAAAACTTCTCCAAGAACTACCTCAGTCAGAGAAAGACGCAGAGCTCATTTATTCAGAAGATCTTAGCGGAAAAGAGGAGACAAAGCGCTCTTCTCAGGAGAAGAAAGATTAAGGCAAGCATCTGATGTGGACTTTCTTATAGAGATAGATCTTTTAGACTGTCTTTGCTCTATCACATGTCCTTAGTGGTGCTACGCCATATAGTGAAAACAAGATATGGAACATGCTCCTTCTGACTAGTGCTGACTTTAAAACATTAGCTGGGCGAGCTGATACCTCGAGAGCACAGGGAGGGGACGGTACACATCTCGGCTTCATGATATTGCAAATAAATTCTTAGAAAATGTTTCCCAGCATGGACTGGATTTGGTTCCTTTATTTAAGATTTTCAGATCACTTCAACAAAAAAAAAAAATTGTCTCAGTGAAGAACAGCATCACCACCCGCGTCCTTTTTTTCTCCACTTAAAACGGTTATCTGCTGTGTAAATGTTTTGTACATGTGCGTGATGACTTGTGGTGCTATTTATATGAACTGATAACGGTGTACTGTCCTGGTATAGGTTAAATTTAACACGTGTTGCAGTATTACTGGCTGCTTCGAAGTAAATAATCAGTTCAAATGACAGCGTAAAAGTAAAACCCTCAAGTAATAAAAATGTATACAATTAAAGATCCAAATATAGAAGCACAAAAAGGCCATATAGATGAAACACCCCCAGAGATTTATAACATCAGACCTTGTTTACAGATCCAGTGGCTGAAGTCATCGAGTTACACCACCAATCTGTTAATCGGCAGAGTGTAAATATTGTTAATGGTGCTCTATTAAGCATTCGTGACCTTTTTTCTTCATTTTTGTTTTGCACATTGTTAAAAAAGCATAAATTAAAAAAAAAAAAGTCTAGCTGATTTTATGGGGCAAATTGTTACTACCTTTACCATTTTCCCCCACTTTGCTAAAGGTGTATGACTGAATTGCTGTACATATATTACCATTCTGATATATATTTATTAAATTGTTTATCTGGCATTCCTGATTTTGTGTGCATGAATATTTTAAGCAGTAAATTTAAAAATAAATTTTAACTTATTGCAATACAGTAAATACGAAAGAATTATTGTGCGCATTTGATCTTAATATCCCTGACAGGAATGAGAGCAGCATACTCTTTGATGCTATCGCAATGAGAGCTGTGCTTCATAAATGTTGCACAGATTTTGACAAGATTCTACAAACACTGATAAAGCCCATGTTGGATTGGGCCTTGACGGTCTCCCGGGTGGTTAGCCGCACCACAAAGAAATGCCGGAGGCTTGTTAGCCGTGCTGGAAGAAATACAGTTAAACATTGCAATAAGATCGCCTGCCTTTAGTGGGTTTTACTTCCACTTGAAGAACCTTGTGTGTTTCCCTTTTGTACAGGAGTCACACAACAGGTTTGCAGTTTAAAGCAACCTAAAATTAGACGCAGTACTGCAAAGTGGCCGACAGAGGGCCACAGCACGTGAGTGTTCATTGGCTGGCACAGCAAGGAGCTTCGAACATACGACACAAATTCGAACGGTTTCTGGTGTGTGTTTCATTTTTAGTGCCGTCATAGTGCAGAAAAATGAAAAGAATGATAACTTCAAGAAAACTGCCACGCAGTGGAAGCATGGGATGGGAAAAAAACAAGCAGTTAAAGTGTTTTGACTGTTTTGCAAAGAATCTCAATGTTTAGTGATTCAGTAAACATTGAAACAATAAAAAAGCTAAATAAGCTTTTCAAGCTACATTACAAAGTATGTCAGGGAAATACTCAGTATATTCTTACAGAGAGGTTTACTGTACTATCAAAACAAAGCGTTAAACTCAGGCTACAGACGACACCCCAAAAAATGTCAGCACCAGACAAAATAAAGCAAGATGTGAGCAGCTCTGAGAGCAGTAAACTCAGACCATTGGTAGTGTGTACTTTGTATAATAACACTGGTCCAGGACAGCTGTCATGTGGAGACAACTGGTTTTGTTTACAGTCGACTTTTGTCTGTTTTTGTTCTGGCTTTTCATGTGCCAAGTCCTTTCTAACCAGACTGGATCAGATATTACACCTTTTTTACTCATTTTCGAATATAGCCTTTGGAAAATGCTGGAAAACTCACAAACATACAGTTAACAGTGAAAAAGGAGTTATATTTCGGAGGATGACTCACATATGTTACATCTCCAGGTCTCTGCATCTTTGAAGGACCAGCTGCATGTCTGTTTGTAACGTTGCTGTTCATCTCTCTTCTCTCTCACAAACAATGTCGCCTGCGTTCTTCTGTCTGGCCCACCAGTTAGCTGCTGCTCATTTCCTGACCTTTGACCTCTATCCTCAACCCTAATACATGTCCGCTAAAACTGTGCCCTTTAACCTTTCTTACTCGTTTTTCTGGTACGTTCAAGACGTTTGTCTCCCACTCACCTTCATAAAAATCCGCTGCTAAAAGTTAGATGCCTCCTCCCAGGAGCCCAGTTGGGCACAGCTTTTAGCCTTCTGCTTTTTTTTTTTTCAAAAATACCCTTAACTGCATCACTTTTATTCATTTTTTAATGTTCGCATCCTCCAGATCTGCTGCTGTTGTCCATCCTTCAGCTCTAAGGTTTTATTGCTGACCTCCACTTAGTTCAGTATAACTGTTGGTTCGTGGAAAGAAATTAAGTGTTTGCAGCATTTCTGTAAAAAATAGAAGTAAATTATAAAATAAAAAGGAAGAGAACAAGCATCTGGTTGCTGCCCTTTGAAATATTAAGTTCTTATGTAACATCCATCATTTGCTCCCATGTCAGTAACATCGTGACATTTCCAAATCACATTACTGCTTTGCCCATGTGTTGTGTGTCTCACTGAAAGAAATGAAAAGGATACCTTTACTGAGAGAGCCTGGCACAAATGTACTTCTTTTGACCAAGCCTTAACTTAAAAAAGTAACATGTTCTGAATCTACTAAACTCATCAAATGTTCCTTTGTGCCAATAATCATTTAAACGGCAAAAAGCAAATAAATAAACACAGGGACAAATTATTTGCTGAAAACGCTTCCTTGTTTGTCCAAGGTACCTGATCCCGGGAACCCAAATTGGAGGATTATTTTTGTATTATTGTCACAATTCAAATGAACCCCTGTGACACTGCTTGAGGAATGGCAAAAAGGACCTTTAGCAATGGGAAAACATAGGAATAATAAACCATTAAGGCATGAGGCTATTTTCCACAGAAGTTTTTTTCATCAGGCCCTCGATGGGAACATCCGCGCACGTGCCAGGAGACCGCACTGAAGTATATACTGTAAGTCCTGCACCATGTTCATGTTTTTTGTCCTTCTGTGCTCGACACAACCACCAGTTCACCAGACAACTGAGCAGCTCAGGCCTGGTCAGACCAGGTTGTTGTTTCCTCCATTAGAGCGCCATGAACTGAATACCAGGAGATGTGAGGCGGATGTATGAAAAGGACCAAACATTCTGATGGATATGTACTCTTCTCAAGGTATCCTGGGTTGGATGTTCTGCAACGGTTGCATAAGTACATCAGAATCACAATTTTTAAATGCATTATAAACTGAACAGAAACAGATTTATTGATGTATAAAAAAGCACCAAAAAGTTTGTTGGGTATTTATTCTTACAAAGACATACTGGCTTGTTAGTTGTGAAAGTGCAGTTAAAAACATCGTGATCTCAGTTTTCTAATGCTTAATATAATAAAAGCTGCATCACTTAACTGAATAACTATGGTAAGTAGTCAAAGCAGCTGCGGATTGTTCACAGTAACCTGGTGTAATAACACACGCCTGTGTTTTTAACTGATCAGGTTACTTGACTACTTCATTCGCATATCATTCATTTAGTTTTAATTTCATCAGAGTGGTGTAAAAGTCTGAATGCTACTAACACACAATGTACATTGAACATTACATAATGTAGGCCATCTGAGGTCCAACCCGGACTCCGCAACACGAAGGCCATGCGACATTCACAAATTATATTAGCCATCTGCCCCAGCGTGGCATTTGGTAGTAATAATCACATCTGTAGTGTAGAGATCACAACAACCCCAACTGATATTGGACAGTCCTATGTCTTCAGGGGCATCCAAACAAGCAAATCCCACCAAGAAGTAATCCAATAAAGCCTCATTTAAAAGATAATAACTATTATTAATTATGAAACAAAATTTTAAGCATTTTTTTAACTTTTTGATCAAGAACATTGGCTTTCTCAGCTTGCTGCCAGAGATGTGTGTTATGTGTGCACAATTTACTGTTACTAAAAACGGTTTCTGAAGCTTTGAATAGTTTAGAGACAAAAAGGTACAGTATATATGGCTGACTGGGGCTGGGGCTACAAAATGCAGTTAAGACTTTATAAGCTTCTGCTGGTTGTGTCACTCTTATTGTCTCAGCTGCTGGGATACTGTTAACATTTAAAAGTGAAACACCATCAATGACCGAATGTGGGTTCCCTGGGATGTGGGTACACTACAAATAACTGCTCTGTTTTAACCCAAACCCATAACTAAAGGCTGGAGAACAGCACAAAGCGGCAGGCAGTTTAATAAGAACACCGTATTTCACCAGTAGATCTCACTGTCTTTTCTTTTTTTCCCCCCATCGTCGAACCGCAGGAGTTGCTCCAGCAGAAAGAATCCAAGCGGTTTGACCTCTGTGTCCAGCAAAGGTGTGACTTTTCACTCAGTTGTTCCTTATAAGGTGGCTAAATTAAAATGGCTACAATCCAGCGGGGGCAAAAATGTGCCGATCGTTCGGCGGAAAGGCTGCTCAGTTACGAGGGAACGACAAACCCCAGGTTATCCAGGCAAACAAGATATGTTTATAAGACATTTGTTCCTAGCTCCTGCAACAATGACCAAATTATCGTATACAAACTGTTTGACATAATATTTATAAGTATCTATCTGTAAGAATCACATGCTGTTGTATTTCATGGCCTTCACCAATTACAGAATGGATTAAAAACATTCAGCAATCGAGCTGAAACACTACTGTCAAATAAATGTATCAATTAAACTGAAACGTGAAAAAAATTTAGCTTTTTTGGATCATTACTGCATTTAACATTGAGTTTCAACATGTGCTATGAATAACCCTTTTCTGATCCTGCTACACAGAACATTAGAGGGAAACTACGTAGCATCTGCTTTTTATTCTGTTTTTTTAAGCTGGATTAATATGATTTTTCACAATCAAACACACGTACAATAATCTAGGCTCATACTCCAGGTCACGAGCATCCCTGCTCATCCAAAGTTCGACCTGAAGCTGTGGAGCAACATCATCACAATGTTCCTTGACTAGGTTTTGTATCATTCTTCAAGCTGAAAAATATTCAGGACATTTTTATTTCTTGTGAGCTGTTACGAAGGTTCGCCTACTTGCACCATTCTGTACTCGGCCGCTGAAAAACAAAGCCGTACAGAGAAAGGCGTAAAAGTAAACTTTGACTAAAAAATGAAAGGAATGATCTGGGGCACTTGTGACCTAAAATGAAAGTTTAAGGGGTAAATATACTTTGATAAAGGGTACGAGGCAACGATTTGCAGTGCCGTACCATGACCACCCCCCTTGACTCATCCATCCTCCCGGGTGTCCTGGTGCCGCCAAAGGCTATAAGTAGCAGACTGAGCTGACTTACACAGACAGACCTTTGGTGAAGCGTGGCGAGCCACTCCAGCCTGTCTCTGCTCAGCTGCTCCTGAATCCCAGTCCCTCAAGACTGTGTTTGTACAGCTCCGTACCCAGAATTCCAAGAGCTCTCCTGAGCCAAGGACAACTCTACATTTGCTGGTAGGAATGGATACTTTTATTAAAATATAAATAACAAACACATCTGTGATTTTTATATGTTGCCTTTTTTTAAACATACGCAGGGACCCCTGGGAGATGTAACAGTAACAGTCTCAGTCAAATGACTGTATGATGTACAGTGCTTGAAGTGTTCCGGTACTCAGCAGTACAGCGTACCACCATTTCTGCAGTAGGTTTTGCTGTTTCGAGTTCCGGGACTTTATCTTATTTACTGGAACATCTCATAAGCTCCCGCTGTTCTTTTCTGCCCCCGGTTGGCCAGATTCTCTGGCCGAGCTGCTCTCCCAGCAAACAACTGCTGTAGTACACGGCCATTACAACACATTTTGTTTCTACTTCAAGCACTGTAACTAAGTAAACACAGCTGGAACATTCTTTGTTTTAAAGGAAAAGGTTCCTCATTTGAAAATTTGATAGTACTTAGGTGTAACATACACAATTTAATGAAACACCAAGGAATATTTCATTCCCTAAATGACTTTTCAGCACAGTGTCACAGTAAATTAAAATCTGGAAAAATGAGAAATCTTGTGTCTTGGCAGAAAGTTTACAGCGCCAGTCTGAGACTTTGCAGTAGCGTAAACTCGGCTGTGTCTGCACACCTAGTTGTCAGTGGTAAGTTGAAACAATTGTGCTTGAAATATGGTATATACATCTCCACTGAGGGTGAGCTGCCAGAGAGGAGGTGTCTGAGAATGCCTGCAGATGGCAGGTGAAGGAGGAGAAACACCTCAGAGGCCTTTTTCTCATTTTTCTAGGTTGTTGGCAGCTGATGACACATAGCAGTCTTTATTTGCCATGGGCCAGTAAGCTGCATATGGCATATGTTTTATATTGCAGATATGCACCCTCGGTCTGCAGTCCTAGCTAAGAAGGGCTTGCCCACTATAGAGGAAGGGTATGAAGAGCAGGTCGAGGATATTAACCAGCTTAATGGTCTCATTCACCCAAGACAGGCTTGCAAAGAGACTTACAACACTGAGGATTATTTGCAGTCAATCTGTCATCTGGCCCGTCCCACCTTCCCTCTGCCTGAATTCAACATTCTGACCGTAAGGTCACCGGACATCACAGAACTAAACCCAAGACTCTCCCGTTTCTCAAAGTCTGCACACGTGCTGGCGCCAGTTGCACAAGTAAGGCGCCATGCTGTGGAAAAAAAAGGAAACCAAGTAGGTTCAAACATGCATTTGAACACCAGTGAAGTCTCAGACGCCACCTCTGAACGAAGCCAGCATTTCGCAAATCCCTTGGAATATCTCTACAGGCATGATGACGCTTTTACTTCCATCTCTCAGGATGATCAGGGTTCAAGCAGAGGCAGTGAGGCTGGTGGGTCAGAGTGTAACCAAGGACCCTGCACCCAAACCAATGTGCTAAATCTCTGCTGCCTACAAAGTACCTGCTGCAAAAAAACCTGCCCTGAGCTCTGCCTTCAGGAGCCCTCTAGTAAAGGACACGGTCATTTCCAGACGCAGTCACTCCCAGCAAAACAACGTAAGAGCCTCAAAAACAAACAACCCGTCCAAAGATATGAAAGTAAGATGTGTGATTCAAAAATCAGTCGGTCGGAGATGTTTGGCACCTGCAGAGACAAAAACTTCATGATCACCCACTGGATTGAAGACTGCTGGAGTGCATGGAAAGAGACAAGGGTACAAGCCTACATGCTGCCTGCTATTGCAGAAATTTAAACACACAAATACACACCAATCTCTATAACCCTGTTCCCTCATCATTGAATCAATCACATCACATACCTACACTTTGCACTGAAATAGTAAGCAATAAAAATTTTGACATACACACATACACACACACACACACACACACACACACACACACACACACACGACAAATGTACACATCTGCAAGAATACGGTGTTCTTTAACACTGTAATTGCAAATAGGGGGATACATATTACATTTTAAAATATATGGTACTCTGCAAGGACTTAGCAGAAATTTTATCCATATGTTATATATCTAATTAAATGTCTTACTTTTTAACAGTTGTGCACAATGTGTGACATCTTGATGTAAAATTTGTGTTAGTAGTAATACAGTCTTAGAAGGAAACCCGTCACTCAGACTGTTTACAAAATGGTATTTGAACAGTGATGTACAGCAGGAAAGTATCATCCTTCTTAATGGTAAAAATGGCACCCATCACCACCCATAAGAAACAGGTCAGTGGTGTTCTTCACGCATGAAAAGAAGACCAGCTGGATGCCTTGTGCAGTTCTTTATTTGCACTTTTTCTGTTGGTTCAAACATCACATGTGTACAATACCAACTTCTGAACAAACGTTTATTTATATAACCATTGTGAACTACACATATTCATCTAAGTAGATTAACAAATATGACTTAACTGTTCATGTGTTATAGTGGACAGATTAAAATAATATGCTGTCATGTATTGTGGCTTTGTTAGTATTTATATAATATTTTCATCAGATGGGTTTTTAAAGTTCCTGGAAAGAGAGACAACCATATGTGAGTGAGAATCATTCCTCAGTTTGTAAGGAAAAAAACTGTGTAATATAACTTTTGTCTAAATGTTGATATATATGAACTCCAGACCATTGACTTTCGCTGAATTTTAATGAATAAAATGTTTTCACATGTCAAGTCTGATTTTTTTCAACGGCTAAAGAGCAGACAGAGCTTTCTTCATATGTCCACAACTTCTCTGGCAAAATGAGTGAAATTAAACATAACTTTGGCTGGATGTAGTTTCATAGTTCATCAGACAATTGAGAATTTACGAAGAATTACAGTAGTAATATATCTTTATCAAAGCACAGAACTTTAGAACCACAGTAAACATAAATACTGGCACATAGAGTAAAACAAAAATTGAGAAAGACCTAACATAGGTCATCATTATTTGTAAAATAGTGTCATTTTTGAAAGCTAACATTTGCAAAAAAATATACAGTAACGTTTAAGAACATGCATGCGGATGATTTTCAGCAGTTCTTTCAAACTACAATTATTCACATTTGGGACCATCGTGAGCTGTAAAGTACATCTGCATAATGTTTAGTTACCTAGAATCTGCATATCTATAAAGCTCAATCTCTGTCCAGCCATTCTTCATCCACAGCTTTGTTTCTCATGTTAGACTTGAAACATGGCACACAGGTACTTCTCTCACCCTAAGTGAGATCAAACACGCACACACAGATACACACATATTAGTGCCATGTTCATTAGGCAGCTCCCCGCTAATTCGTCTGGACAAGCTTACCAGTTGTCACACATACACACACATGCACGCACGAGCATGGTATGGAGCACAGTGTGCATACGTATACTCTCTCATTTAAACACACACTTGGTGGTGGACACCACACACGCTGTACACGCACATTCTCTGATGCACTTTCTCACTCAAACACAGACAGAGAGAGAAAGAGAGAGTGCTAAATTCAACACAAGTTGAAAGGTATTAAAGTTTGGTAACATATTACTATTATATAGTCTATTTGTTTTTACTGTCACTATGTGACAGTCTGTGGCACTCGCATGTTCAACCGCAGAAGCCAATAGCTGTTATACATAAGTGTTCATCTGATGAACACGACGTGTACATGTGACAGAGTTTTTTTGTTTGCTTGTTTTGTACAAGGGAGTGCTGATGCAGAATGGTGTGCTTCAGAGATGGAAATAGACCACTATCATCATCATCACCATCACCAGCACCACAAAGCCAAGCAGCAGCAGAAACCAGTAGCTGTAATATGTGCACACATAAAACTAGTGCACAATCTTTACAAAGTGAAAATATAAAAATTAATATAAAATTGTACATGACACACACACAACGCTGCACATATTAGTGAGTTTGGTGATATATTTTGTTTTTTCTTATCCTCTTGACGATGACTGGCACGTGGATCGCTCTCTGTGTCGTCCGTCTGTTTAACAGCACGAATAATGCTTATGTATTAACTGCAACCACTTTAATGGTAATACAGTTTGATTTTACAGTGTTATTACTTTTTGCCATTTAACCTTTCCACTTTCCTACTCAGCCAATACTATGTAAGGAATATTAAGTTAGCGTGCTGTGCACCGTGGACCAGGAGGAATTTCATTTCTTTCTCCCTTGTACACCTGCAGTATGACAATAAAACATCACTGATTCGTGAACAATGGGTTGTAAAAATCCACATGGCAGGATCATCAAATAATAGGAAAAAAATATAAGGACATAAAAATTCAGGAGGAAAGAACTCCCATAACCCCTCTGCTGAAGTTCTTCAGTGTTTACATTTGTATAACTCAACCAGATGGTTTAAAACACTGAGATGGATCAAAGTTTGAATATCACCATAGTGGCCTTTGTTTGTTTTTTTTCTTGGCCTCTGGTTATCATACTGCCTCAATTTTTTCTAGGATCAACTTCTTTGTGCGGCCCGTTCGAACTCTGTCACATAGCGCCCCTCGCGGCTATGAAAAAAAGCAAATTTGCACATGAAATCTCGCGATACGCGAGGTTCTCCTTGTAATTGGTCCCGCCTTCTGTCAGTAACGTTTTCGAAACGGGAAGTCATGGAGAAAGATGGTGGTTGTTTTTCTTTTGCTAACGGTAAAATTCCCGGTGTACGGCTACGACCTTCTTTAGTGCCCACAGTACACTGTTAGTTATCTCATGCAGAAGAGGAAGCGGGCGAACGCATTTTGTCAGGTGAGTGAAACGTTATATTTGTGTTTTAAAAGCGGTGTTAAGCTGACAGTTATATCTTATTGTTAGGTTGCGGTCGTAGCTAGTCGACCGCTACATCTTTAGCTTATGTGTAGCTGGATGGGAACAACGCGTCTCTGTGACTATGCTGCAAAATGTTTAAATATCGCAGTGTGAGGTTTGTGTTTTTCCACCTTGTGACCAGCAGTCCTGTTAAACCGAGCTCAGGTTCGCTTTGGTTACACAATAGCCGGTGCGAACCTGACGAGCACGAACGCGTCTTTCACGCTGGACTGTATTTTCTAAAGCACATCTGTACAGCACGCGACCGGCCCACCTCTGTTCAGTGCCCGCTGCCTCTGCACACCTGCAGTCAATAAATAAACATACATTTATGGATATAACAAGAAAGGGTTAATTATGGTACTATTGACCATTTGTTACTTTTAAATCAATTAAAAAATATTGTCATGTGTGAAAAGCAACTCAATTGCATGCTGTCCGCAGTGGTAATGGTTTCTAACTGAACTGCTTTCATACAAGTTTTTGATTTCTTTGTAGTAAAACTTTATTTTTTGTCAGTTTATAGTTACCTTTTTGAAAAAAAGTTTGCGTTTCGTGTTTTATTGTATACGTTTTTAAAAAATCTGTGTCATATGCATTGCACAGTCTCATTGTTTTAACATAGCTATATGTTTATTTGGGGATGCAGTGACACAGCAGGTTAAGCCAGTGCCTCACGGCTCCTGGGCTGCTTGCACGGTGTGGGGGTCGAGCCCAACTCAGTATGTGAAGTTTGCACGTTTGTCCCTGTGCTTGCACCTCTCAGACAGGCACAGAAGAAGGCAAACCACTTCCATTCCCTCCCTTGTGTTTATATGACACCAGTGGTTGCTATGAGACAGATTCAATTAGACTGCACCTCCAGCACCATGTTTTGATTAAAAATGATTTTCATTTTTAATGAAAGAACTACTAAGCCTATATTTCACACTTTGTGTATTTTTGGTCTTACAGCTGCTGCCATCTGGACTCTACTTCCTGCACAATGTTCTGCCGGTGTCAGCAGACCCAAGTGTCCATGAATATTTGTGATAACATCAACCTTTAGTGCTGAATTCCACCAGTAAGGACAGTGTTATGCATCTTGACAATTTTCTGCAAAATCTATGGTGTTATCATAAAGGAAGACATTGAATTATGTTGATCATATAATTATTCTGTTGTCTACAATATTGTTACAGGCAGAATTCCATCTGATTGGGCTCATATTTACATTCCATATAGCCTACAGTAAATTGGACTGCTTGTAAAGAAAATGGTGTCCAGACCAGGTGAGATTCCAGGTAAGGAGGAGTGGTGAAACTTTTCAGGTGCAGATGCATATTTTATCACAGATCATTTTGCATATTTCTAGTCACGCATTTATTTCTTTGCTTGAAAAGTATAGCGATATGCACACTATTTCATGATAAATGGTTTGTACCCTGATAAGGTAGTTTTTGTTTTGCTTTTTCTTTCTAGCTAGTTAACAAATGTCTTGTAGCTCATTTAATATTTTTAAATGTCTTGTCAGCACTTCAGTCATAGAGTCCATTTTAATTACAAACTCCAATACCTGCTGATTAGTAGTTGCTCAGGAGGTTCCTTACCACTGTATGGTATTGATTATTTGCTACTTTGTTAGGGTAAAAACCCATATTTTCTCTTCTTTCGTCCTGCTGCTTTTCAAAACTGAAAAAGAAAACTGTTGTCGATAAGCATTAATTATGACGATCCAAATGTTTGGGAGGAATAAAAAGTTCTAAGCTATGGATTGGTTTACAGAGGTAAACCCCCAGATGAACCTGAAGAGGGAGGATGATCTCCCCAGTTGGCCAAAAAATGGACACCAGTTTGAGCTCAAGTGCTGGAACTGGACATGGAATTTGTTTCCTAACAAATAACATATCAGGATTGGAAGAAATGCCAGAAAACACCAGGTGGAGCCAGACCCAAGAACACCACCCATTGTCTGCGTCCTCCAGTCTCAAGCATACAGTCAAAACAATTGCATGATAAATGCGAAGAAGCATGAAGAGAGGTCCAGATGATCACAGCAGTCAGTGTTGCATCTCACAGTTCTGACACAAAAAGAAAAAAGAGAACTACTTGTGAGTTGAATGGCATGTTTGTCAAAATCCATAAGATACTAAAGACATATAAATTAATGACAATTAAGGAAGGCAAGCAGAACTGGCTCTAAATAAAATCGACAGCATCTTCAGAAAAGAAACAATTTTTTTTTTTTTTTTTTTTGGAGAAGAGTAGTACCGAAGGACCAACAATTTTGCAGTGCAGTGCTGAAGTTACATTTTTCAGTAATGTATGTAGATATGTGACAATTTTCTGCCTTCACAGCAGCTTGGAAGACCAAACAAAACCTGGTAGTGCTGTGTCCAGAACTCAGTAATCCCTATTGTTCAGTATCACACACAGTAATTAAGCTAGCACTGGACGAGCAAAATAAGTGTCGTCTTTGTAGACTTAGTTTCAGTATGACTACCAGTTTGGAAAACAATATAAGAAGAACCCTGGCAGGAGAAATTAATAATTAGAAGTTGAAGAATATCATTGATCCCTTTCTACTGGCCATGAGCAAACTATAGTATCAGCTGAGATGGAAGAACAGCCACTACCTTTACAGGTAGCTTGGACTGCCTCAGGGTCTGAGCATCATTGCTCTGTACAGATCAAAGGATAAACTGAGGGTCCTCATTGGCAGCTTGAACTGGGAATTCCATGTGCTATACTGCAGGGAACCAGGGCTTAATGAAGAGCATGTTTTAAGGATGGTTGGAGGGCTGCAACAAGGAGCCCTAAAGAGGTTTCATGAAAGAATGAATTGCAAGATTTGTGGTCTGTGGCATGCAGAGCCTTGTGGCATCAGGTTTGCAATTCAGTCACCTTTTTAAATTTGAGAAACCAACCTGGAGGATCTTTAGCCTTCTTGGCATCAAAGGAGTTAATAGGCAGAAGGCATTCAAAAACATCATTGGGAGAGCAGAAAAAGTCTCAATGTGGTAGTTGTTCATGGGTATAATATTATTTGTACACAAACCAAGGCTTCATCAGCCTTATCCAAGGTCCCAAAGTTTTTTGTTCTTGAAAGAGCCTCATAAGTGTGTCATGATGTATTTTAGAAAGTAATATAGTTTTTTTGTAATAGTTTGTTTAAACAGTTTGAGCTGGTTTAGAATTTGCTTAAAAATTATGCTGTTTTATAGTTTTTAGGCCTGTCTTAACATATGTTTTGCTGTATGTGTTTGTCCCCAGCTCTTGAATCAGGCACTCCTGAAAGCCTCATGGGTGGGATGTCCCTCCCCCTTGGCATGACACGCCGTGCCCTCAGCTATGATGATGCCCTTGAGGCTCCCATGTCACCCCCTCCATCTGATATCAATGTCAACATCCTGTGGAAGAGGCCTGTCATTCCAGAAAGGAAATTTCAGCGTTTGGCTGAGGTGCGACCCACATTCCTCATTATTGCCCTATCAGCTTAGTGTATTTTGATGAGTGAAGAAAAGAAAAAAAGGCCATATTAGCCTTTCAGAGAAGAAAAAGTCAGTCAATGGTCTTGATTCCAGTTTTTCCCCCTGAATTTATTTTATCTACAAGGTAGACAGAGATATCTTCCTATTTGAAAGTTCACTTAGGTGATTATCTGAGGAAACAGTAAACACAAAGACTACACAGTGTGCTCCTAATAAGAATACTTTGTTATCAAAGTGTGTATTGTGTAGTCTTTTTCTCCCCTAATTGAGCTGGATATCACTAGACTGCCCCTGTGATAGCCGTGGTGGCCCATGTTTTGCACATATGTGATCTGCATTTAGGAAGATGAATCTGGAGGCTCCCTCACCCATGCCGCTTCCACTGATGCTCCCGCTGCTACAGAGCCTCGCGTCGTCAAGGCCAAAGCGTCATCCATCATCATGAACTCTCTAATGACCAGTATGCATCACACTGGCCATTTTGTAATCTTGTATTTTAGTTTGTAAAACACCAGTGGGTAACAGAATTAACTGTG
The DNA here is from genome assembly GCA_900497675.1 of Arapaima gigas. Classification (NCBI taxonomy): domain Eukaryota; kingdom Metazoa; phylum Chordata; class Actinopteri; order Osteoglossiformes; family Osteoglossidae; genus Arapaima; species Arapaima gigas. The sequence continues at coordinate 391,516 of UFQX01000247.1, forward strand.
GCAGTATATTCAATACAGTGCAGATTACTGTGTGTAAGGCAGTTGTTCCTGGATCACAAGTTAGAAAATGAAAGGTCATATGATTGACACAGTATCATGATTCGTTCTTCCTTATTCCTGCTGCCTGTCTCAGAGCAAACCCAGGAGAGTATGCAGAGGTTTGAGAAGCAGGCTGGCCTCACTGATGCAGGATACACCCCCCACAAGGGGCTGGCAGCTGAGGAGGCCCGTTATCACCGAATGGCAGAAAGCATTAATGTGAGTGTGTGTATGCCCTGGTCACCAACAGTACGTGAGGGTTGTGAATCTGTCCTTAAATCAATAGCGGTATCTGTGCTGCTGCAGTTCAGGCTAATTGATTTTAATCACAGGAAAAATTTCATGAGTAATTTGAAGTTTTAAGAACAACTTGCTTGTTCAAAAGTGGTCACATTGAAAGCCTTATTTTGCTTTGGGTTATTGGATTATTGTACTGTGAATGATCTCTTGTGGCTTCCCCCTGATAGCTCTTTGGACTAACTTGTAACAATTTTATATATCATTTTGTTATACCAAGATAACTGTTTTTGGGATGTTACATTACTCGTACACAGACAAATACTGCTTTATCATTTCTAAACTGGATTGTGTTGTGATTTAAATATACCTAACAGGTTCTTGTGATTGTGTTTTTTTTTTTTTTTTTTAAACTAAAGTGCACTTTTTGTTCCATTTTATAGAAGCTGAAGGTTCAGGAACCAAAGGAGGATAAGCAAACATCCTCAGCACAATCCACCCCAAGTAGTACCCCCCAATCTTCTCCAAAACAGAAGCGCAGGTACAAAGTGGGCAGCCTGCTTAACCCCACGGTAACAGCTAATCAACTCAGACTAACTAAAGCGCAGTTAAGGCACACATGGTTTTTTCCTTCTTTTAACTGACCAGAAACCTTCTGAGTATGTACATTTCACACATAGCATTGACACTCCGTTTTCACACTTCTTAATTATAAGGACAGTGTCACTTTTTTTTATTGATTGTGGATTTAATCTCTGGTATTGTATGTTTTATGTACTCTGAAGAGGCAGACTTTAAAAAAAATGTATGAAGGTGCACATTTTGTTGCATTGTTCCTTGCTGTTGCTTGATTCCTTAAAGACTTGTTGTTTTAGAATTTCTGTTCCTAATTATGTACATGGATATTTTCCAAGGAACTACACCTCGTTTGCCTTCATGAACTGTTAGTAATGTGAAACAAGTTTTATAGTACTGATGGTGTGTGTGTCAGTGGTAACAATTATGTTCTGTGTGGCAGGGGTTGGTTCAGCCAGGGCTCCATGGCCTCAATCACCAGCTCTGAAGTGGGCAGTGCCAACACCAGCATAGATCTGAGTGGCACTGAAGGTGGGGGTGCAGTTGAACGCTGGAGTATTTTTGGACCACGTCCTGTTGTTCAGAAGTCCACAACAGACCCAGGTGTGGTTTCCTCAGATGTCAAGTTGCAAAACAGAAAAATACGTAGCATTTGGTTTAACTCGAGTTAAAATTTGTTTAGCAATGTGGCAGCTTAGATTGTATGAAAAATGTTACACGCAATGTTTCATAAATGTTTTGACTCCTTTTTTCTGCTCTCTCCTTGTTATCAATACAGGAGGTTTTGCACTGCAGTCTTACCGAGGTGCCCAGAAGCCCACCCCCATGGAAGTGATGAAGGCCCAGGCTGCCCGCATGGTTGAAGACCCTGCCAACATAAAAACCCCAAAGATGGAGATCCCCAGTGTGGAGAGCAAGAAACAGACATCCCGCTCTCACAATCTCAAACCCAGAGACATGAATGTTCTCACCCCTTCTGGTTTCTGAATCCCCAACCTCCATTTCAGCTGTTCACTTTACTGTCCTTGAAGCTGAGTCCTTTCTCAAACAAGAGGTCCTAAGAATTTTGTGTGTTACTCCTCTTCCAAAGACTGCTTCACCCTGAAATGCACCCAAGAATAAAATGATAAAACTAAAAGCTTGACTTCCCTTACCTGTCACTGTCACCATCAAACAGCTGAGTGTATTACAAGTACGTGTAGCATGTTTTGTCCTATTGTCTGTAGGTCAGGTTTTTTCCCTTGATGCCTTGATCCCTTTTTTAACATTTGTTTTTGTGCCTTTTGTGATTGTCACACTGTTTTGGTGTAAGTTAATGTGCAGGCCCATGCCCAGGACTGACTGACTACCATTTTTATGTTGGGGTGAAAATGTGGCCCAGTCAAATGTCATTTTATTCTGTTTAATTCATGTTCGATGTTATTGTTACAGTAATATCTCAGTTCTCTCAGCAACATTACGGATTAATAGTAGGACTATGTTTAGTATCAGTACTTTAGTGAAATCACATCGCCTTATACATTGGTATTTATTTTTGGACAAGCAGCTACAATTTATAGAATTATGTTAATGGTGAATTTACTATTCATTGAAATGAATGGTAGAGGACTTTATCAGGTTTTATGCATTCCTCTAAGACAGATTATGATTTATACTTTTTAAGATACATTCAGTTATGGATTCTAACACTGCAATAATTTTTTTTTTGCATTTATGATTATATATGTATCTGAAGGCATTGGATTTTTCTTTATTTTTTAAAACTTAGGTTTATTTGTAACAAGCTGAGTGGTCTTGTTTCAGATTGTGTTACAATAAAGTGTACGTAACTGCCCGTTCCACGTTTGAAATATATTTTTAAATATCTGTTAGTAATTGCAAATGTTGTATGCAGTTTAGATATTAGGATTTCATGCACACATTCTTACACTAAGCAAGACTTAATAGCTGTGTAATAGCAAAAAATATTTTCCCTTTCATGCAGGATAAAGGTCCACTATAGCAATCCTCTTATATGCTTTCTCTCTGTATGTATTTTTGTATTAATGTTTAATGCAGTGCAGTGTAGCATAAAGAGCTTTAGCTGAAGTCTGCCTCACCGAGGTCAAACGAAGTTAATGTTACATTTAATACAACTTTCCATTCAGTGAAGCAGTTTACATTTAACGCTTTTCTGGAAGATAAAACCGCCAACAGTCTTCCAGGAATATGCATCTGCAACCCTTGTAAGTGTATAGCCGCTGCATGTTTCCTTACTCGATGCAGCTGTTTGTACAACTAGGTGAAAAGGCACAAGATTTAAACTGTTTTCCCTCAATTTAAAACTGGCTTTGGGAAATTGAACACTGTAGCCTTATTCGCCAAAGACGTGTCTTGTCAGTTGCTCAGTTGTACGACAGTGTTTTCTTGGCGGTTTAACGCAAGCGCAAAGAAGAAGTACACTATTCCTATACACTATAGTACTGTTCCTATAAAACATGTATTTCTTCCTATAAAAATATTTAAGTAGCCGGTCCGTGGACTAAGACGTCACGCTGTACAACTTTGTCCTCACGCTCTCGCGCCACGACGGATACGTGATGACGTCATTCGGCATAACTTTTTCCCCCTTCCTCAGATTGTGGCTCGCGACACGACGGCTGCGTGGTGACGTCACCCACGCTCGCTGACTCGTATAGCTGGTGTCCGTCCAGCTCGAACCTCCGCCCCTAATCATGCCATTGACACAAGTTTGGAGTGAAACTCGGCGGAATTCCTGCTCCGGTTAGCTGCTAATCCAGTGTTTGTATGTGCGGTTGGATAAGTGACGGTGTGGTTAATGTCGAAGCGGTGAGCGCTCGTCCCTGTGCGGTCGTCGGCGGTGTCCCGGAGCGGGTCTCGGAGCAGCGACGGGAGAAGGTAGGTCTCGTGAGGCGAAGCGAGAGCACGAGTATCCGCCTGGCTGCAGGACGGCTGTCCTCGCGGAGAGAGAAAAGAACGTGGCGCAAAAAGTCCCGCATTAAAGCGGTTCTGAGGGAAGGACGACTGAAAGGAAACGCACACCGATATACAAGTTTAATGGAGAGTTTACAAGATCCCCGTGTATTTGGCCTCGAGCTGTTCTTCAGCAGAAGTGCACTGGTGTGTTTGTTTGTGTGTGTGTGTGTGTGTGTGCGCGCGCGCGCGCGCGCGCGCTCGCGCCGGCCGGTGCTCCGTTGACAGCTCGCTATGTTAAAAGTCACTGTTGCTCATAATAAAAATCTTTTGTTTGAGCGGCGAGCGGTTCAGTCCTGGTGTCCGGCTCCTGCAAGGGGAAAACATTTGAAAACAGGTAGTGAAGAGGCTGGATGGACACAGTCGTGATATCATGAGCAAACGTGACCTGAGGCTTTGTTTTGTTTTGTTTTGTTGATGAATTTTTGCTGATACTGAAGCCTCCTGCAGGAAAGGCTGGCCGCTCTGAGCAGTGGCCCTGTGGAGTGCGGAGACACACCCAGTGGTGACCATTAACTGTTTGGTCACCTTTGCACGAGCACTGGGCTCGGCAGCGAGGATGGACAGGACCGCACCTCGCCACTCTTTTTTCACATCGTTTTTCTCCACTTTCTGATATGTTTTTGGGAATATGCTTGATGTAATTTCACCTTAAAAACATAATTCTGCAGGGGATGAATGTAAAATGAAGTAACTAAAAACTGCAAAGCAGTGAAATAATTTGCAGTGTAAAGCACTACTGTATACATTTTACATCTTAACTGCACAGGAGAAATTATGCACTTCAACTTATAAATATATTTGTGTTTCTGTGTTTATACACATCGGATCCCTTTTCCAACGTGCTTTACAGTGTTATTAAGCAATTTTACAACATTTTACCAATTTATTTAGTAGAATATTTGAAACATTTCAGGTCAACAACTTTGGCAGAATGGGATTTGAACTGTGAACCTATTGTAACTGGAACACTTCTGAGTGTCTCACTCTGCATTCACTATCTTGTGGCTATCGAGGTCAGTGTCAGTAGTATTCCAGAATGCCCTGTATTTCAGATTCAGGTGCCTTTGATCAAATATATCCATTTAGACTCTCAAATTTTATTTGTTTATTTTGGACATAATGATATAGTGCCATGACCAAGAGCTTGAGTGTTGGTTTGAAATGTATAAAAGTTTGCTCAAATTTCTGGTCATTTTTGCTATGTTGTATGACTAAAATATAGGTAAACCGTCAGCAAAACCCCCAAACCAACTTTCCCAGATATCACTAAAACACAGTGAACTACCTTGTAGCGTGTAGCATTACATCGTGCAGCGCACTCTGATCACAGTAGGAAAATCAGACCTGTCCAAAGACATGAGCATCAGACAAAGAAAGACTGGTAACGACACATTCCAAAGTTGTTTATACAGTAATGAAATTTGTAAAAGAAAATGAATGAAAAACAAGGCAATTTACTGTAATGAATAGTTACTGTGCTTAAAAGTGAAGAGAAGCAGTTGACTGTGTTGAGTTATGGGTGACTTCACCTCTTTCAATTCTTTTAATCACTTCCATCTTCACTTCTGTTGTATGTGCTTTTTTTTTTTAGTGTTACTACCTTTTTCATTTTTTCACAAGTGTTTTTTGGCTTCCTTTTTTGCTGGATTAAACTTGCAAAATTAAAATGGAGGCATCGTACAAAAGGCTAGAACATGACAAGCATGTTGCAGGGATCGTATGGATATTAGCAACGTGCGTCTCTTATAGAGTGCCGTACTGAACCGTATAGTGTTGCAAAGTATTGTGGTACAGGAACAAGCTACACATACAACGTGAATTTTGAATTTCTTGGTTTCTTGCCAATGAATTTCTGCAAGAAGGCTATTAAGGCTCTGCATTATAGTGGGGCATCTGCTACACAAACCAGGAGCTGGTATTAAAAGTTACCTGCGTTCTAGCAAAACTGCATGTAACAGGGCTGTATATACTGGCGTTTACATGCACTGCATTTTTAAAACCGAACATGTATAGATGGTTTCTGTTGTAAAGCATCAAAGTGTATCCTCTTTCACAGAAGCATCTGCTTATTAGTGACTTTGTCTTGCTATAAAATATTTAGTGGAGTTAAGTTTACTCCATTGCTTATGTTAATTTCAGGAGATGCATTTTGCATTTTTTATAATGGTTTTTTTTTTGCTTTTACTTGAATACATTTGCAAAGAAAAAATATACTTATTTTAATTTTGTCACCGTAACCTTTTTACCCCAGAATTTTTTCCTTAAAACTAATCTTTAAAATTAATCAAGTGACTTTTACTGTTTATATTGTCAGCTAACATTTTCTATTGGTTCTTTTGACTGTTGCCAGCACTTTGTCACTGGTGTCACTGCAGAGAAACTGACTATCTAGTGTTGACTTTTGTGGTGCCTTGACTGGCAACCAAGTCCTTTCACAGGAAGGGGAAGTGAACACTGAGGGAGAAGGATGTGAGTTTTTCATAAGTTATGTTATGAGAGCTGAACTTAGATAGTGAAGTTAGACAGGTCTTAATTTTTGAACAAAGTTATTGAGTTATTTGGTTTGTCACTATTTTACTAATTTAAGTTAATGGAAATAACACTTTACATTTATCTGGCATGTTAATAGCAAGTTTTTGGAAAAGAACTATAAACATTTTAGAGAGGCTAAATCAATTGCTCTTTTTACTTCAATGCACCAAAAGTATTTTTGGTCTGAAGTGTGTGGTGTATTAGTTTGGTTGTAAGTACTACTGGAGAGGTTCAGGTGAATATCACGTTGTAGGTCTAAGTTCTAGAAAGTGAGGAAATGCATGCAAGTTAAAGGCAACTGATATGTTTACGTGCACGTGCCTCAAACTAGAGAAAAATCTCTAGTGAGAAATCACGCATGAAAAAAATCCTCAGCAGTGGTGGAACAGATTTTTTTTAGATTAACATTATTCTGATTTGGTGAATTATCTGTTTCTCATTACTAAAAAGGTTACACCCAGTCTATTGTTACAGATTAACAAACTTTCTTTCATACTAAAGCTGACTAGTCACCCTCCCACCTTACTTTACCGTAAGTAGGAACAGGACTATCAATTTCAAATGGAACCAGCAGCGGGTTATCCAGCCTAAAAAGGTTATGGACTCATCTCCCACCCTAACCCACAGTGGTTTAAAGGCATGCCGTCTACATACTACTCACAAACCGCATTCGTGTTATTGTATTGTATTGATTGCCAAAAGATGTTATTCTGAGTATACGTAAACATATGTAAGAAAACCTATTATTGGAAATTTTTGCTGCTCTCCTGTTGTGTAGCTAGCATGCTAACTGCAGGATTCATTAATCGGTCAACTGCACCACTCAGGGTGTACCCTGTGTCAATGTCTCTGTCATTCACCTTGTGTAGGACAAGCAGTTTGTAAAAATAAGATGGGGAAAAATGTGGTAGCATAGTCAAAAACCATTTAGTAAAAGTAATAGATAGTATAGCTAATGCCAGGAAGTTTGATATAATGTTTAACTGCTGATGTCACTTGTTACAGTCACATTCAAACTAGTTTGATATTGAGATGTGCATAATTTTCATTTGCGTCAATGTGTGTTTGGTTATTCTGCTCAGTGAAATGTGTATGTGATATCAAGCCAGTGGCCTGTTCTGCTTGAACGTCCCTCATAGACAGGGAATGACTTTTCCATACTGAAAGTGTCAACACTGTGGCCTGTAGCTAGCTTGCATTAAAAAAAAAAAGCATGCACATATTAGTATGGCATTGAATTTCAAAAACATTTGCTATTCTAGCCCTAGAGAAGAATTTCTAAGTGAAGAGTAACAAGTAGAGAGGACAAGACAAAAGTAGAGGGGAAAAACAAGACAGGTAGGGGGAATAATCTATAAAGAGGCAAGAAATAGAGGGGGGAGAAAGGGAGAGTAAAAATATATTGCAGGGAAACCCTGCCTTATGCAGTCATGGGTTGCGTAGCTTTACTATAACCTGGTTTATCTAATACCAGCTCCCTGATTGTACAGTAGATGCCCTAAAGTAATGCAGGAATTCATCTGCAAGAAATTCAAAGTTTGCCTGTTGCATAAGTAGCTTGTTCCTGTGCCATACTGCCTTGCGACCAGCTGATTTCTTGTCCCATACATACCTGTGTATATATGCCACATATTAATGTGCCTTATAGCAACTTGTAAGGTGCGTACTTTGCTAATATCCTTACGATTTCATGTCTCATGTTCACTTTTTTTCTCTGTGTTTGTGCAGTGTCTCCATTTTAACCTCATTAAGTGTAATACAGCAAGATGAAATTTACTTTTCACACAGTGACAATGCACAAAAAACAACAGAGATATGAAAATTGCTGTAGTCACAAAAAGCTAAAATAAATTGACCCCCAGGTGCAGGTATGCTGATTGTGTCCGTCATGGCATGCAGTCAACAGCTACAGCCAGTCTCATCAGGCCTTGTCAAGGGGGAATCGATGATCATCTGCATCCAGGCTGACCACTGCAGTCACATCTGTATGTTACAGGTAGCCAGTGAAGAGACTGAATAACTGGTGCGATGTGGCAGTATTTCTGGCATCCAGAAACAATTTTGACTGTTGTATTCTGAATGATTTGGAGGGGAGAGATGATGTAAGCAGGACAACAAAGAGTTATAGTAATCTGGTTTGCTGGAAACAACGTGGTGAATCGGCTTCTCAGCATCTGGCCCAGAAAGATAGTGTTTTAATTTAAAAATACTCCTCAGGAAGCAAGTTTTTCTCACTGAGTTATCATGGGTCTGGTAAGAAAGTTCTGGGTTCCAGGACGCCACGATTCCTTACCATTGGTGCGATGTTGAGATTTAGGTAACTGAATGAGTTTGGAACCAAAAGGCTAGCAAAGCTTTTGGAAAAATTGGGGTGCGGGGAGAGAATAATATGGCTAGATGAGCTCATTTGGTAGAAGTGAAAATGGAAGTGATTAAAAGAATTGAAAGTGGAGAACCGCCTACCACAACTCGCAGTCAACGGTTCTTCACTTGGGAGTACAGAAATTATTTATTTTTGATAGTCTTTTACAAATTTCATTATCGAATGAACTAATCTAGAAAGTGGAGTCCCAAGTCCTTCGTGTCTGTCACGTCCTTGGACAGGTCTGGCCTTCTGCTGTGAACAGACAGGGTCAGTGTGCTGTGTGTCTGATGGCACATTGTGTCCATAAGTGCTGCAAGCTGTTTTACAGTGTTTTAGTGATGTTTGGAGTTTTTGAAAGGGTGGGGAACACATTATTATTTTTTCCCATTTAAAATAATGGGTAATAGGTTTTTGGTATACATGCTGTTTTCTGCAATGGATTATTTTTGTTAATTGAAAAGTTACTATATAAGAATATATTTTTAAAAGGTATAAAGAAAGCAAAAGAGAATTATAAAAGGTTTGTTGCAGTCCTGTAATGTGTTGTGGCTCGATCTTGTATCGGTTTGTCTTATTACACAGGAGTAAGCTGTCACATTAAAGTAATTTCCTAGTAGTCTTTTGACATCTTTAATTTGGGGTTTTGACCTTCATTACAAGTATAATGTCAGCAATGTCTCTGTGGAATGTGGTTAGTTGGCCACTGGTGGTCTGCATTTTTGTTTCAAATGGGCAACTAGGGAATTTCTTATTTATTAAAATAGCAGAAAAGTGACATCTTTCAGCCGACATTAGATACCACATAATACAATTTTGCCAGTGTTATACCTTAATCTTTGTCTTAGTTGTTTTTAAAATTTGTGTGCTCTTTTTTTAGATTCCTCTTTTTGGGGACAACGGGTGTGATTACATTGGACTCTGCTCCCTGCATTGGCATGCTTGACTGACCGTCCTTTAAGTCAGTGTAGGTAGGAGTGTGTTTCTGACCATCACTGTGCTACTCAAGTTAAGGGTCTGGACACTCAGACTTTATATAATGACCTCCACAACGGCACTTAGGATTGTGACGCCCTCTTTCTGTGCGAGGCTTTTTACGCAGCTGCATTACCTGATGGTTACTGGCAGGAAACAAATTAGTTTAAAGTCCTGAGAAACTCCTGGCACAATCTTAAGATAACTGTGGAAATAAATGTATGAATAAGGATTATGATCGACAGAGTACACAAATTTTTGAGTAGATGTCTTTACAAGCAGGATATGTTTGATCTGGGAAATTATTTTACAGTGACGTAGGGGCAAACAGTATGCATGTTCAAGCAAAGTGTTTCTCCAGCCTTGCTCTTAAATTGTTTGCACAGATATTTTTATTCAGAAGCAAGTGTGACATGGCAAGCTGGCATGCAGCTAGCTAAGCAAGGGGTTGGCCAAGTGCAGTGAAACAGTCCGGATTTTTGGGTTGTGTAGGTTGTCTACTCTCTAAAATGCTCAGGTGACGGCATGACAAAAAACCCCCAGCTTCCTGTGTAAGGTGCTGCAAATGGTGACTTGAATTGGCCCGTTTCAAGACAGTCGTACAGTTTTTAATTGTTAGCCGGGCCATCTTAATACGTTTATTCTTTCATTGAGATCGTTCTCTCCTTGTTAATTGTACTGGTACTGAACTGAAAATAACCAAATTGCTAAATTTTGATAAAGCACAAACCATACTTTTAACTATGCCTTCTTGGTGAACCTTTTTAATGGGATGTGTACTTGAAATGAAAGGTAAGAACTCGGACTAAAATGCTACTCAGCGTCTGACAAACCAAAGCCTTTGAAAGAGCAGAAAAGACTAATATATTTTTGGCTGTGATTCAATTCAGCTGCAGGTTTGATCACATCTGAGGCGGCACAGGCAAAGAGCTATGAGTGAGGAGGACGGGAACTTCTACAGCGTCCAGGTGGGGGACTCCACCTTCACGGTGCTGAAGCGCTACCAGCAGCTCAGGGCCATTGGGTCAGGGGCTCAGGGCATCGTCTGGTATGTGTGCTCATCTTACACTTATACAATTGTTATATGGTATGAGAGTTGTACTATTCCAGTAATAATGACACTGTGCATGTAATGCATAAGACATTACAATTTGCTGTCTCACAATCTGTCTCGTCTTTGTCATACAGCTCTGCTCTAGATACTGTTCTCGGTATTCCTGTGGCAGTGAAGAAGTTGAGCCGACCTTTCCAGAACCAGACCCATGCCAAGCGGGCCTACAGAGAACTGGTGCTGCTCAAGTGTGTCAACCACAAAAATGTTCGTTGCCATCAAATATTTAGCAGGACCCTATTCTGACTCTCGTCTACGCTGTGGTCGGACTGTTTCTCTAAGCTCCTCCTTGTGGTTTCTGGGAGTATGTGTCAGTAACGGATGGCATTCTCTGTGTCCCTATGCAGATTATTAAGTTGCTCAATGTCTTCACACCGCAGAAGTCATTGGAGGAGTTTCAGGATTTGTAAGTAACTTATCTCTCCATCATTCACACTTTATTATTGCTTATGCACGTTTGTAGGAAAACAAACTTGGCATTAGAAACTGAGATGTTGCATGGTGTAAATTGCGGTTAACCTACACTAAGGTATTTTAGCTGGGTGAAAGAGGTCAGTGTGGTCTGTGGATTTCCTGCCAGTTTGTAGAAAGTAGTTTATCAACAGAGTCTGATCAGTAAACAGGTGATGTTTTGGATAACTAAGGTCTTCTAATGCCTTGTACAGTGCAGGTTTTTTTTTGCATTCGGTTTGGTGAATTCGCTTTTTCATATGTAGGAAATTAGTTATGCTCACTAATTGCATGCCTCTCAATTTCAGTAGACAGCGGCCCATATTGCATGTGTCGCTGTGTTTCACCAGGTACTTGGTGATGGAACTGATGGATGCCAGCTTGTGCCAGGTAATCCACATGGACCTTGACCACGAGAGGATGTCATACCTGCTGTACCAGATCCTGTGTGGTATTCGACACCTGCACTCTGCTGGCATCATTCACAGGGTGAGTGGAGGGCGATCGTTCCTTGGCAGGGTCACGACTGGTAGGACAAATATCACACTTGGGAGTTTTTCGTACCCTCAGGTACACCAGTGAGCACTGAATGCTTGAACTGGTATGTGAGCATAACATTGTGTCTATATGCTCCCTTCAGGACCTCAAACCCAGTAATATTGTGGTCAAGTCAGACTGCACTTTGAAGATCTTGGACTTTGGTCTTGCCAGAACAGCCTGCACAAACTTCATGATGACCCCTTATGTAGTGACCAGATACTACAGGGCACCTGAGGTCATCCTTGGAATGAAGTACAAAGAAAATGGTAAAGAGGCCAGTGCACTTTGGAGCAGGCCTTTCTTGATATCATTTACTTGTGTGATATATACTAATCATATTACTTGGGTGATATACAGTAATCACTCGGAATCTAAATTTACAGGTTGGATATCCAGTTTTTGGATTCTGAATGCCTATTTCACATTATTTTAAATGGGTGGGGAAAATAATGCATTCTCAGCCCATCTGAAAACACCTGTTTAACTATCAACGCATGATTTCACCACACCACTTACCTGATTAGAAAACATTTAATGCTGTCATTAATTTGTGTATTTATAACACATAGTTCAGGACATTTTGCATTTATATAAACAGGCTTATAAAAAATTAAATTTAGCTAAAAAATTGCAGATAGTTTAAACAAGATTATCTACTTTTATTGTCTTGTTCTGCTCCTCTGTTCTCCTGTCAGTGGACATCTGGTCTGTGGGGTGCATCATGGGGGAGATGGTAAAAGGCAGCGTCATTTTCCAAGGGACAGATCGTATCCTTTTGGGGGTTTTTTTTTTGTTTTGTTTTTTTTTTTTTTGAGGGGGGGGGGTGTCCTGTAGCTTCAAAGAACAGGGCTACTACTGCGTGCTGCTTTGAGTATCATTTGCACGCTGTCTTCCTGAACCCTGCTGACCTCAGACATTGATCAGTGGAATAAGGTTATTGAGATTCTCGGCACACCCTCCTTGGAGTTCATGAGCCGCTTGATGGAGACAGTGAGGAACTATGTGATGAACAAGCCTCACTACCCGGGCATCAGCTTCACAGAGTTGTTCCCTGACTGGGCTTTCCCCTCAGACTCTGAGCACGACAAACTTAAGAGTAAGACCATCATTACCCTTCAGTTCTCTGCTTTTGATGCAGTCAGATTGGTTTTGTTCTCTTTTTAACAGATGATTTAAAAAAAAAAAAAAAATGTATAAATGTAGGGCATGTTTGCGTTTCCCACTGTTGCAGCTAACCAAGCTCGAGACCTGCTATCCAAGATGCTGGTGATTGACCCTGAGAGACGAATTTCTGTGCAGGAAGCTCTGAATCACCCTTACATTCACGTGTGGTATGACCCAGCTGAGGCCGATGCCGTGAGTAGCTCTTTCTTTATGGACCCATGTAGAGAAGAAAGATGGGTTTACTTGGTCTACTGTAAACAATTAATAGAAATTTACCTTGGAAAAGAATGAATTAACCCAGCAGGAGATGCACCAAGACTCACCACATGAAGGTTTCTGTTCACTTATACAATGTTTACGTAGCCGGGGTGGTCGGGCAAGCTGTTGGCCGAGGACTTTTAGTTTTTCTCTTAGATCAGCTTGGCTGTTTTTTTTTTTTTTTTTTTTAAGTTCCTCTCAAACACCATCTTGTACTGAATTGTTGATTTCTTCAAAACTAACTGTAATGCTGTTCTTCTGGTATATTTGCTGTATTCCAGAGTAACCGTTTTGGAACGGACTCTTACCAAATTGAATGGGCCATGTGCCCAACTTGTGTTGCAGCTTTTATGTTATTCCTGTCTTACAGCCTCCACCCCAGATTCCAGACAAACAGCTGGAGGAGCGAGAACACAGCATCGAACAATGGAAAGGTACAATTAAATGTTTTGTTCACATAGGTCACTTCGAAAAATGTTCTGTTTCTAAAAACATGCTATTGTACTGCAGAATTAATCTATAAGGAGGTGATGGACTGGCAAGAAAGGAGCAAGAATGGGGTAGTTAAGGATGAATCGGGTAAGTTCTTTGCAGCAGTCACTACATTTACTGTTCTGTGGATTTGATAATGATTGTGTTGGCTTAAAATTTTGTTAATTTATACAGCTGGACACTTTACTGGATCAACTAATGTTAAGAACATGGGTGAAGTCTTGAGAAACAGAGTCTCTGTTGGGGCTTGAAGTAGCAGCCCTAGATATGAGACCTCAACCACAGTGCTGCATGCTACCTCATATGGTTAAGGTTGTCTGGCTAAACGGAATGTTGCCCCCTGTAGACTCGGCAGTGAACAGCAGTGCCACGGCCTCCCAGTCCTCGTCTATCAACGACATCTCGTCTATGTCCACGGAGCAGACGCTCGCCTCAGATACAGATAGTGGCAGTGTCGATGTCCTCTCGGGGGTGCTGGAGGAGTGCCAATGAATACAGCAAAAAAAAACACCCCCCCAAACTTCACCCTCCCTTGGCCTTCAGCCCCATCTGTTTGCACTCCCCTACACAAGCTGAACACCACACAGCATGCTTTCTGCTTATGTCTGACGTTGAAGGCGTCACGTCAAAGTCAAATTCATGTGCCTACACTTTTTTTTTTTTTTTTTTTTGTGTGACACATGGCTTTAGAGCTGACTTATGGAAGGGCAGTGGCATGAAGGTGAATTGGACTTTGGTACAGAAAAAACAATGTACTAAACTTCATATTTTAATATGCATATTTTATAATTTTTAACTGGGTCAAGTGGTCCAGAATTGTTTTCACTGATCCTAGTATGGTTTCTGTGAACTCCCCTTTACAGCTGCAGACTGTATATGGAGATTTGTACTCTGCGCTGTGTTTGAGATAGATCGATTTGCTGCTTTTATACTAAACACTTTTTTGTATTGGATGTCATTAATGCTGGGAATCTACTGTGTGATTCCCTGAACAATAATGCTGTGAGACCTGTGACACATTGAGATTGTTCCCTCTTAGGCCAGTGTGTCAAACCGGGGAACATAACAATGGGAGCTGTCAACTGTCATGGTTTCCATCACTGGGCAGTCGCAGCCGTAACATTACTGCAGGTTTTGCTTAAAATTTGCTTGATTATGCAAATGCGCTACATTTTCGGCACAAGAAAACATGTTTGTGTATATTATTGGATCAGCGCGTGTGGTTAACATGGCCTCTCAAAGCGTCAGAGGGTGCCGGAAGTGAGAAGTTAACTGCCGGCATTTAAGGAGGAGTGTGAATATTACACTGTTAACGTGCTGCTCGCGTCTGTGTTTAGTCACGTCAGCTGCATTTATTTTGTACAACTGAAACGGCAAATTTTCAGTCAACAAAAGTTTGCTGTGGGCACTAAGTAATGTTTCTATTGGTTGTTGACACAGTTCAGAGAGAGTTTTATCCGTTTCATCCATCACACTAGGGGGTCCGAGTAGAAATCGTATGACGTAACATGCTGTGAACGTGCTGTAGATGGAATGCAGACACTTGTCATCGTCGTGCTGATGCAGTTGGCACCACAGTCCAAGAAATTTGTTGTTAGGTTAACCAGTGTCAAAAAATATCACACAGTATGTACCCAGTGTTACTATTAGTGAAACAATGTTTGTGGGTCAAATATTAGAAAGTTGTACTTTTTTTAAATCGTTCAATCAAGCCAAAGTAAGCAGAAAACAAATAACATACGGCTAGCTGTGTCTTGAGCGGAAATGCTTTTTTTTTTTTTTTTTTTTTTTTTTGATTGGTAGTTTTCAGTACTGTGCTTTACCTCAGTAAAAACCCAGAGATGACTTCTTGGTGCCCTACTGTATGAGCTGTACAGTGACTATATTGCCTGAACTACATGAGTATCTGGGAAATGATTCAAAGGGATGCAAAAATTTAATGTAAGCCTTACAGAAGGTAAGTGGTGTAAGCTTAAAAAAAAAAACTGTTTTTTGCATGTTTTAGTAGCAAAATTAATTGTGAGCAATCTAAACATTTTTATTTTTTTAATTTTTGGAGATCCTTAATATTTCCTGTACATCAAAAGTCTGTGTCCTGGTGTTTGTTGTGCTGGTGGGAACCGTGGCCCATTAGACAAAAAATGAAAATGCAACACTGAGCAAATCCAGTTTGCATTACTTGCAAGTCTAATAATACTGCTTGTAGCAATTATATATTTAAATCGAAGAATACAGCCTAATTGAGAAACGGCTATTGTTGTTGTTTGTAATAGTAATGATGATGATTTCATCAGAAATCCTTAGCCAGACTTAGGGCAAGGAATTTATAAGTTTTAATGTCTGATGGACATGCGTAATTAGACATTTCTGCACAAACAAACACGTATTCCAGGTTCCATGGTACGGGAAGAAATATTTTCTCTGTGTACATAAACTGAATGTACTGTTTAAAGCGCATGTATTGTACACTAATGCAAATTCAGTTATTTAAAGAAGATAAGGATTTGCACATTAAATTACCTTTTAAAGATGTACTGACTGTGGACAGATGTATTATGTTATGTTCACAAGGTAAAGAAAAGGAAAAGATAGTGCTATGGCTTTGTATGCTGCGTCTTGTGGGTAAAGTTGCCGCCTCCACCCTTTTAAAGCTTAGTATAATTTAGGAAGAGTAAGTAAGTGAACACTGTCATATCATCCCCTTGAAAGATTGTGCCCTGAACAGATTTAGCTATGTGATTAATTCATATGACGGCTCTCAGACGTCCACAGACCCCAGTGCTATCTAGCATCTAAAGTGAGCCTGTGTCCTGAAAGTGAATTTAGGTTTTCACTGAGTGACACTCATGCGCTCTTGTTTTCCCTCTTCAAGATACTGTCGTCTTCCATGCATCTGACAGACTGAAGTCCAAGAACCTTTTTAAAATGTTTATAGTTTCTATGTAAATAACAGAGTCTTTCGTATTTTCAGGTGAGGGTCACACTCGGCTTGAGTTCTAACTAACCTACACATGAAACAAACGGGAAATTAAAAATTTCCAGGTCTTTCCACGTCAGTTCATTAGTTGACCGTTCTCACCCCTCCACTCCTCAGCAGGCATGTAAGCAAAGCCAAGTACAGCTGGGCAGGGAATTGTGGGGATGCTCTGGTTGAACAGAATGAAACGGCTGCACTGTGGAAATCTCACAGAAATGTGTGTTCTGGAGTTTAAAACGCTGTTTATTTTATTTCTTTGCTTTTATTTCTTAATCTGTAAATAGGATGTTGTTTCAAGTGCTCATTGTTTCTCCTGTGCAATTTTTGTATTTTTTTTAATTTATTTCCCCCCCCCTCCCCCTTTCATTGTAAAAATCTTTATCACTGAAGGTGCTAGCAGTCATGCAGGGCTCTTCTTTGGATCCCCCCCCCCCCACAGATGTATCTGAAGACGCACGACTACACGGCTGTCAATTCCTCTGGTTTCTTTGACAGGGATTAGGATGTGTGCAGCGAGTAGTAATTGGTGGAGTTTCCTTTCTTCTGCTCTTGATCCATTTTGCCTTAACGGACTGTAAATGTCACCCACTTGGTGCAAAACGGAGGGGCTGAGATAAGTGAAGCCGTTTAGGACGTTGTTGATTTCTTTTTGTTTACCTCTGGACTTAGTGGCGCCACTTTTGCCTTTATACATTTGCTTAAAATTGGAGCCATTATAGAGTAGCGCAAGCACTTGTACAAAAAAATCCATTTTAAGATCTTGCAAATGAACCGAATGGCATGTGCATGCGTACGTACATTTTAGCTTGTGTTATCCTTCCTTTGCTCGTTCCCCAACAGACCCCAGAGGATGATTCAGCTTCATACTGTAACCATTCAAAAGTGAAGCTGTGCAGTTATCCGTAAGTGTAGTCTTTCCTTTTAAAATGGTCAAACGTCTGTCTTGCCTGCAGGCACTGTTTCGTTTGACAACAAAAGCGTAAGATTATTGTAAGGTTTCTAGCTGTCGCTGACTGTTCTGAGTAAAATATGCCCAGAAGTTTGTAAAAAATGTTCCAAAGGAAATGGGCTAACTTGTCCTTTTGAACTCAAGATCCACAGCAGTTCAGTTGCTCTTTTTTTTTTTTTTTTTTTTTCCCCCCCGTCTCAATGTTTTTACAGTACAGGATAAACGGAGGGTTGAAACAGAGGGTTCGCCGCATGTGGGAACCAAATTGTTTGCGGCTGCTGACATGCGAATGACGTTAGTGAGGAATTCAAAGGGAATAATTTAACCCCCTGTCATCCTTTTACTGGCTTCTTGATTATTTCGGTTTTGCTACTGGACCAGACAAATGCCACCGTATCGTGAGCTGTTTTTAAAATGTTGTTCTAAGTACTGAATTTAACCTGTGTGTGAGGTCCATCGTTCTAGGTCACGGTCTTGTTCCTCGTGTATTCCTTTGTGTGCTGCGCCACTCTTTCAGCCACTGACCCTTTGGACAATTCAGGAATGTGACACAGCTGTCATTTCCGCCCTCGTACCAAAATCCCTGTCTTGGTGTCATTATGCAAAGACAGTCACTTCCAGAAAAACATGATAAATAAATGTTCAAATTTAAGTTCTTTGGTTATTTTATTTAATGAAAGTCTGGCGTATAAAACTGTGCACACTCTACATGCTCACAGGTCCGTGGTGCCTCTGCAGTCCTGTGGAAGGGTAAATGGTTCCGATACTGCCAGTAGTATTTTTTGTGTTACATAAGATTTACATTTAATCTCTTATAGTACATATTTATCATTATACGATACATTCCTGTATGTAGCCTGCATTTAGAATAAGTCACAGCAAATGAGCTAAAGCTAAAAAATAAAATTTCACTTGTGAGGAATTGTATACAGATATTTGCATTTAATAATGTATCCTACAGTTCAGACAGCATGGTTTTGTACCTGAAAAATTACGAGCCGTTATGGAAAAAGAAGAGGTTTACGATGACACGAATGTGATTTCTGTGAAGTCAAACAGAAGGTGAGAATGCAGAAAAAATTGTCCTACTGAGTCACACAGGTAACTTAAAAAAAAAATCTTCCATGTTAGAAATCCTGAGTGAATCAGTACAGGTAAGAATTTATAGGCTCAGCTAAATAAATAATAGACAATAGAAATATACAGATTTGGGGGAAAAAAATATATAGGTGTGGCAGTCTTGCTTTCTGACTGGGGAGCACCTTGAAGAAGCTTTTTGGACCATGGCTGTAACTTTGCAGTCGGTGTGACGATGGTGGCGCTACGAACTCCGTCCCACAGCCAGTTGAATGATGCTCAGAAGCTCTGCGCAATGCGCTCTGTCTTCCTGGCCTCCACGTTCAGCTCCCCAAAGGTGTCAAAGAACTGCTCCATCTCACGCTGCAGCGCGGCATTGCGGCGGTCGGCGTCGACCCGGGCCCGCTCCGCGTTGCGCATCTTGACCTCGGCCACGCTGTACCAGCGCCGCTGCTGCTCCAGGTCCGCTTGCAGGGCCCCCACCTCCCCCTGCAGGGCCTCATTCCGCTGCTCCAAGCTGGGGTTCAGAAAAGCCTCTACATCAGACCCAATGCCCACCTGCTTTGCACACCTGTTTCTTAAGGAGGGACAGCGGCCATACAAAAGAGACGCTGTTACCTGGACGCCACGAGTCTTTCCTGACCTCCCTGGACAGTTACTGAGCCTGAGCTGCTCCCGTCACAGCTAGAATAAGCCGGCTGAATAGGTGAGGCCACGTGATCCTTCTCAACAACATACCTGTGATTCGCTGAATTGTTCCTGTTCAGCGCTACGACATCCAGGGCAGCGCTTGTTACAACTTGCCTGCCAACATCAGTTTCATTTGCAGGACCGATCGGACAAAGCGGGACACGTTCCATACCCTGTCTTTAAATAGCCGCTCACGTCACGGTCACACTGTTGTAACCGCAGAGACCCAGCGTCCCATTGTACAGTGCCAAGTTTTAGCAAAATGAGATCTTAATAACAGGAGAATGTATAATTACTGTATTTTTCCACAGGGCTAAACAAATGGAAAGTAGATTACAAATAACTTCTGAGCTAAACTCATATTCTAATACTTTTGTATTTGCTTGAAAAGTGCTCTCCAAATTAAATACTTTGACCCAAGGTTTTATCAAGAAATTTTTCAAACGCTTTAAATGTGATTTAAATATCGACAAGTACGAATGTAACGTCTGGTGAAGAAGGAACAAATGCAAAGGTCGTGTATTTATTAAGTAAAGTTGTGCCACCATTATCTTGCATTTAGCAACAGTACTTCCAAACACGGAAGAAGCCGGAAGACAGTTATGTACGATTATATATCATACGGGGGACAGTATGTGGAATATCTCAGCAGTCAGGCAAACTCGGCAGTTAAAGCAAGTTCATTTCAGTTTCCTTACCTCTTGATCTGGGCTTCATAGTCAGCCTTCTGCTTGGCCATCTGCTGCTGGAGACTGGTGAGAAGACAGTGCATGACGTTGGGCGGCTGGGAGGGCTGCTCTGGGGCCACTGAAGGCAGGAACACTTCGCTGCTGCCGCTGCTCAGAGGGACCTCGGTTATGGAGGAGGAGGCGGCGGAGTTGACGCGGGCTTCCCTTGGCTCGGCCCTAAGGGAGGGGGAGCAGCTGGACGTCGCCCCAGAGCCAGCGTCACTCTCCTCAAGGAAGATCTCGCAGGAGGACCAGGAGCCACTCTCCACACTAGTTATCCCATGTTCTGGCACCCGGGCACCTGGCCCTCCTCTGCCGCCACCCCAGAACGGATTCCCAGAACGGTCAACGTTGTCATAGATGGACAAAGTGCCGTCCTGAGGCTCTGCACTCCTATGCCTTTCCTGGGAGCTGCTGCTCCGTGCGTCTTTGACCCAGCTCCTCCGGATAGGAACCCCCCACTTGTTGGACTGGGTTACACTTGGACCAGAGTCATCTAGCACTGGTGTTATCACAGGAACTGCTGTTAAGGCTAGGGGTGAGGGAAGGGCTTCGGTGTTGACAGCGCGACCATCAGAAAGTGGCACACATTTGTCATTGTTCCTTGGGCCACTGAAATTCTTTTGTGAAGGAGTCGCCAATGCCTGAGGTTCTCTGGTGGGGATGTTGTTAGGCAAGCTTTGGGGGAGCCACTTGGTGTCAGCAAGGGGAGAGAGGGACAGACCAGAGGCCTGGGGGTGCACATGAAGTCCTTTGCTGGAAATGTCCTGGGAGGAGCTGGGCGACTGGACCATGGACCCAGCAAGGGCTTCCCCAGACAGAGCTCCAGTCAGCATTTCAGGAGCCACAGCCTCTGGTCCAAAAGCAGCTCTGCTATCTGTCTCCCCCCTTGTGATGAACAAGTTTTGGTGCTCGCCGATCAGCTCTGACATCAGCTGTTGCACGGCAGCTGCCCCTAGCAACAGGACAGACCCAGTATCTCACATGGTGTCATGCGGATCTGTGTCCATTGACACAGGGAGACAGAGGCACAAACTGGCTCAGGGACTGCTGGGGAAAAAAGGTCCCCAGTGGGGTAAGGATAGGTTTGCCTGAAATCCTATCTGTGGGAAGATTCAAGCTTCAGATGGATTAGAGCAGGTCATACTTCAGGAAAACAACTTATGTAACTTACTTCCTTATACTACGTCACCACAGCACACTTTAAAAAACAACTGTACATCAACCACATTCCTCAAGTTGATATGTATCTGAAAAGTTTTTTTTTTTTTTTTTTTTGCTGTTGCCTGCTCTGATGGAAGCATCACATGGATGTTCTTTTTTTAACATCTTGTTTTATACACAACTCCAGGGGCTGAGCCTTCTTCAGTGTGGACCCTGCGTAACCAAAATGTTTTTACTTCTGATAAGTGGCCTCCATCCCACACACTGTCCCTCACTCCGTACCTCCAATGATGCTTTCGGGGTCTTCAACTTTAGGCCGCAAGATATTTGGCCCGAATACAGTCGCCAGGTTCTGAGTGCTCATTTTGTTGCTGTCGGAATAGGACTGAACTTCATGCAGAAACCTGTAACGCAAACGAAATTCCACTGTGACGTTCATTACGTGGGAGAGATTTCAACCAGGTTTGTAGGAGTGAAGACAAAGGAGGACCAAAGAAAGACCACCACTCACTGGCAAATAAAGTGCAGCAAATTGAAATTGGCCACTGGAAGCTCATGTAGATGTGTCTTCAGTTTCACCAAACCCTGAGCCAGGAAAATGAAAGGAACATTTGTAATACATATTTATTTTAAGCATTATCTTCTTGATTTTTGCTGTGTGTGTGTGGAGAAGGTGTCATTTGCAGTCAGCTGTTCTTCAGGGAGAGGTTCTTTAGAAGCAGCAAAAAAAGGGTAAAGTGCATTTTTATTTTTAAATATTTAAAGTAAAACTTACAGCATTACATAAGTATTTCTGTTTGTATTGCCACAGTTGTGAGTATATGTTATTTTTTTTAGACAGTATATAAACTGTATTTCTGACAGTCTCTGCATTTGAGAAGGTCATGGGAACAAAACGCAGTTAGTTCAGGGGAGTTGGTAGTAGCCCACATCAGCTTGTTGACTATAATAACATGTGCTAAAGTTTCTGCAACCTGCAAGGAAGGATCCAGTGGTGCTGTCACAGGTCCCCCGCTGTGGGGTGAGTGGTTAGTTACCTCCTTCCTGTCAGTGGATAGCGTCTTGCCGCACTGCAGGAAGTCCTGGTAGCGGGAGAAGGGCACCACAGGCTCCGGCAGTTCCCTCAGGTACAGCTTCAGCAGAGAGGCCACTGTATGCACGTCCGTGCTGCTAGAAAGCACATCACACACATTTGCACGTGATATCAGAGACCACAACATGCAGGGAGAACCAACAGTGAACTGTAGTGGCATCTCTATCAAGAGAAACACCCAAAAATGTGCCGATTTCTCGGCTTAAGTTGTTTAATCACAGCCTGTGAAATATCACTTCACGTCAACTTCTCTCTAACCTATCAAAAGAGGGCTTCTCTCCAGTGTCAAAGGCCTCCTGCAGCTCCTTGACCAGGGTGGCCTGTCCGGGCTGCCGGAAGAGTCCCACTTCCTTGAGTCCCCACTGACGGATGAACCCAACGCATTGCTCCACGACCAGAGGCACCACGCGGTGGCCATATCGGCGCTCATACAAAACCGTCTCCTCAAGACGCTGACCAAACACACCTGAGGGGGTTGTGAGACATAAAGAGTATGTCTCAAAAAACAATAAAAGCAGCAGGACAATGATAGAGTTGAAGAAGGGAAAATGCAGAGGAAACTTAAATAGGGTCAAAAATTCTTACCAGTTCTCCTATCACTCCTGCTGGCACTTTTGCTATTTTCCATTTCATAGACAACATTTAAAATGCAAAGGACAACTAGCACTTTGAACAAAGTCTCCTTAAACCCTGAAACTGTGAGAATTCCCTAAATCTTCAGTCACTTAGTCAAAGACTTGCCTCAAATCAGTCCATTTACATCCCAATTCCAAATCATGTACTTAAAGTCAGTCAGGTGCAGTTAAGGGCCCCTGCCTCTGGTCACAGCTGGAGGGCTGCTGGATTAATCTGAACTTTGCACCTGCCCAGCTGTGCAGACCGTTCATCCACCTGAGCATCTGTGAACTCACGTCTCCGGAAGCTGAGGACCCGCTTGATCTTCCGGTAGGCAGAGTGCGAGAGGTAGCTGCTGCTCTTGCTCACAGCGCTCTTGCTCTCAGGCATCCCAGCTTCCTCAAGGTGTCCTCAAAGAGAAGGTGCCTGGCTGAATGTTTGGTCCTGAGAACCCTGGTATGCTGTGCCGAGATTCTGACGTCGAGAAGCCTCCCTCTTTGTTTAGTAAACTTCCTCTGGGCTGGGACACCCTGTACTCCCTCCACCTCCTACTTCAGGTATGCAGATAAATCTTTTCTCTCCTTCTCTTGCCTTGTTCTGCTCTTTCTGCTCTTGTTCTGCTCAAGGCTGGCCACCAATAAAAGTCAGAGCTGTAATTTCTACAAAAATCATATAGGTACAAGAGCAACTCGGTGCAAAAAGTCACAAAGTGGTCCAAGTTTAAAAAGGAAAATACATAAATATTTGAGATTATTTAAAACCTTCAACAGGCCTTGAGAACAGGCAGAACTTCTTCCCTTCTCACTGTCTCCCAGCATCAAGAGTGTAAGAAAAGATGGTTCAGCTAGGTTCTGAATTGGAGGTGGCTGGAGATCATGTGTCTTAAAAAAAAATCCCAGCTCAGTACCTGACAGCCATCTTCACGGTTTAAATTTTCCTCATCACAGTCCCAAATGACATCCTTGTGGGCTTCAGTCCATTCTAGTGTCATTCGGGGGCTCCCAGCCACATGTTTGCCATGATCTTACCTCCGTTGATTTGTTCCAGGAGAGAGATGCAAGTGTAGAAAATCTTGAACTTCAAAACAGTCCGCTGAAGCTGTGGTGACAGGCGGTTCCCAGGAACATAGCTGGCACTACGTGAAGCATTCTGTTTTCTGCTGTCGCCTGCTTTGATGGAAGCGTCACATGGATGTTCTCGTAGTTCAAAGCAGTCAGTGAGACTAACTCCCTCCTCTGCAGATGAAGCACAACCCCCCCCCACCCCCTCTGCAGTTACAACTCTGTAGTGGAGGTTCAAAGAAGTGATTATTCACCGATTTCCAGGAGTCCTCCCTGCTCCTCCCTCCCGCCCTCCCTCTCGTTCCCGCTGTCTCCTGCGTTGCTCTGGAATGTGTTCTCCTTCAAGAATGGAGTTTGGTCTTTCGCTGTTCTGTCACCAGCTCTGGCAGATTTATAACAACAGCGTAGGTCCTCGGCTCCTCTCTTTCCTCAGTCCCCCCATCAACCCTGCCTAAATACCATACCTGACCCTGTGACGTGTGGCCAAGACAGAACCAGCAGACCCATCAGGTTCTCGCTTTCTGTAGGGTTATTAATCTTTAACATGACAGCACAGTGTTACTGGTTTGCTAAAAATACCCCCTCCCCCCACTTCTGGCTCCACGCTCCTGTTTATTTTCTGACTGAACAACAACTACCTGAATAACACTGTGCCTGTGGCAAGTTGATATTTGAACCCCAAAGAGTAAACCCACTTTTGATAAGACACCAGGACTTATTGAATTGGTCTAGTATTTGATCAGGGTTGACATAATAGTGTTGGCAGCTTCAGAGTGCTATGATGCACCTCTTTCATGTTTTCTGCAGAGAATTACTAAACTTGTGAGTGAGAATAACAAATATCTCAGCGGTTGTGCACTAATCTCACGAGGAATGTTAGTCATTCTACCTTGACCTGCAGCTAATAAGTCAATGCATGAATGCACACCAGAACATAAGAATTCCGGTGTGTTTCAGCAACGGACTTGTTTTAAGCCCCGTAAAACGCATAAACGGTACACATACACAGTAAGGCTTGACTTGTTACACTAGAGATGAAAAGTTTGGCCCAAATAAGATATCATTCATTATTTCTTTTTATATAACAATAAAAATGCTGTCAGCATCCATCTTGCACATTTCCACACACAACACTTGACAAATGCTGTTAAGACTAGATTCACTGAAGGGAACATTTGCTGCTGTGTGCCTGTCAGACAATAAGGAACTAAGTCGTAGCGGAGATGCACTGCGATGAGATCAACACTGGTGAAATCAGGAAGACTCTGATATCTGAGCACCCAAAGCAGTCCTGGAGGATGTGCTCAGTGCCCCAGGGATGTAACACCTCTGTCATTTCCATATGTGAGCAACTTATACATCAGAACTGCTGTAAGACTCCAACATGAAACCTAAATTACCCGTAAATGCAGAGCGTTATTTCAGGTGGTTTTTTTTGCCCTGAAAATATTTTTTGTAATATCCAGCACTTTGTCTTCAAAACTTCTGTTCAAGATATTTGCAAAACATTACTGTAGGTCTAACAGTAAAAATATGGATTCTTTTCACTTGATAGTTCTCAGATCTTTTTAATTATATACACGTGCACACACACACACACACACACACACAGTGTGTTTCAGTATTGTTTACCATCTTCAGAGTTTTAATGCCTTTAACGTTTTTAGAGTAATATCATGTGACTTGTTCTTATTTTGTGGTTCTGCTTAAAGAAGGTGTGTCCCCGACCGGAAACACGAGTACATAAATTTGGTGTCTGAAGTCTGTGTGTATTTTTAAAGCCGGGTTTTCGCCTGCTGGCGTCTCCCTCTGTCCCTGTCCGTATACACGTCCTGCCAGCTGTGGTCACCCTGTGCTATCAAAAGGGGATAGAGGGCTCAGTGGGGGCAGGTGGGCTTTCTGTGGGACGCCAACAAGTGTACTTGTGAGGGTCTCACCTGGCAAGTTTCCCGTCTGAATCCCACTACTTCCGTAGTACCAGCGCTTACAGTAAATTACTTCAGTAAAAATACAGTGCTGCATAAATGGGTAGGACTGTGTGGGTCATTTGCGCAAAACTACAGCTGTAAGTCACCTTCAGCACAGCCATTTGCAAAATAAAAGATAATAATGGTAATTAGAATGATTGGAAAAATACCCAGAAAACAATATCCTGGGTGTTACAGTCACGGTTAACTGTATCTTCCACACGCAAGGACATGGCCGCCGGTGCTGCCGTGTTAAGGAATTCCAGGGACTCAGTCACGTATGTTGCCCTTCACAAAATTCATTTTAGGCTGAATGACATGCATGGAAGCCCTTGTTTCTGGATTTCATGTACCGTATGTTTTGTTTTTTTTTAGAAATTCTAAAAAGTTTAACAGACCACATATCTGGCAAACCACTAAAAATATTTTTTAGATAAAATGTAACATCTAAAGTCCCCCTTTTTTCTCTACGTGAACTTTGCTGGCAATTCAGTGCAGACATGGAACTTCAGCAAGTGCTAGCTGAAGCTAGATACGAGTGGATCGTTCCGGAATTTCCCGCATCCAGGAAATGAGTAGATAGTCTGTATATAGTAAACCTGGCAATGAGTGTGCAGTGTGTTATGGCTACACCATCATCTACTATGCTCTGTGATTAGAAACGGTCTTTCCAAAAAGAGCCCGTCATTCAGGTTGCCATAGTCACAATGACAGTGTTATCACCCAGGAGCACACAGAAGCATGTTTGCAATCCACCCTGTGATTTTCCACGTCAGGAGTGCTGGGGGTCTGGGGAGGGCCGGGAATGTTGTTCAGTACAAACATTTAACTCTTGTGTTAAAGACATGGACTTACAACCTGAAGGGTATCAGTTAAATAGTAATAATAATAATAATAATAATAATAATTGAGGACTCACCAGTGAATGGAATCCAAACCCCCCTGTTGAGAGTCTTGAGCCACTCCTCACCTTGACCGCAACTGTTGGACAGGAAGAAGTAGGAACCAGGACTGACAAGCACATCCCTGTTTCCACCTGAAAAGGTACAGAGGACAACAAATCTGCTGAATACTTCACACTGAAGAAATATCTTTTTTAACATTACCCAAAAGCAACCGTAACCTTAACCCCTGGTGATGTCGGTGAAAGTGATGCCCAAGACCTAATCATGTCCGGGACATTAAATGAATAAAGGTTTGATGAGAACCATTTTGTACGACACGGATGTAGAACCATAAAGTGAAAGTTACATGTAAGAACCTACACACCATATGTTAGATATTTGAATAGCCTGGATATTAACATTTTTTTCCTTTTGAGTGTCAGTACATTTTAAATGCACATGCTTTTGAGTAGTTTCTAATAGCTCTTCAGCCTTTTTGTCACATGTGGCTGCTTGTGTGAAGTTCAGAGCTGTTGCTGGCAATTCCTACAGTCTCTGCCAGCACTAAACCTGTCTGTTGGCCTTTGCCAGGGAAATGTGTCCTTACGCTGTTCCAGACTACAGAGGACACCTCACAGTTCTTCCCACAATGCAATCAGACAAACTAAATCTATTGTACAGGGAATTTTACTGCTGTTATTCACATTTAGAAAAAAAACACCTAAAAATAAAATAAAATGCTAGTCTCTTTGTAACAAATTTGGTCATGGGATGTTACATTTGCTCAGCTGAACATCCATGCCGTCACCGATTTTTCATGACTAGACCGCACTGGTTTTCATAAACTGGGCAATAACGTTTATAAAATCATATTGCTTCCGAACCTGAAAAGTCTCATTTTATTGCAGTCCACTTACTGAAATTGGCAGAGATCTGATGACTTAAACAGTTCTGAAAAACTAAAACAATTCTGGACTTGCAGTGATACCGTGTCCCCTTGATAACCACATCAACAGGATAACTACTCAGAATAAATTGGGCCGACTCATTCATCTTTAGCTAATGCGCAGGGTTCAACATGGGGCAAAGGATAATTGAATATCCCAATTTAATTAAAAGTTATACTTTTCCGTTCTTCCTGGAATTATTAATTATTATGTGGGAACCAGCAGCAATTAAAGAGCACTTTAAATTCTGCTCACATTCCACAAGAGCGCAGTGATTCATTTCAAAGCTGACTCTTGTCTTAATAAGACAGGAGCCATAAAAAGCCCATCCAAAGTGGCTGATCAATACACAGCCAATTGTCCTATTTTTACCCACCACACTCGGTTTACTCACAGCTGTGGTGTTTTACTCTAGTCCTCTGCGTTGCTTAACTATGGCTGCCGCCAACTGCTGCAGGGACCTCACAGTTCCTCCCAGATGTCGCTTTGACTGCCACGTACAGCATCGCAGTACTGAAGAAATCAGTCCAGCAAAATGCTTTTAAGCTGGAGGTTTGTTACATCTGTGAATTTGGTAACAACACTTCTTGCTTCTTCTTTCTTCTTTACAATTAATCTGAAGTAAAGAGGTCGTAAGTTGGAACTTTTTAGTGATGTGACAACTATGTTGCACTAGTATATTTATGTCCCTGCTGATGTCTGCGTGAACGCTATGAGCTAAGTTTTCACCATGCCACTACATGCAAGTCATACTTTGAAAAAAAAGATTTAATTAAGCATTAAAATAAACTATATTAAAAAATATCATCATTAACCACTTAATCCTGAGCACTACCACTGTGATCCAGAGCCTATCCTGGAACCATCAGGCTAGGAAACCAGCCCTTGCTAGGGTGCCAGTCCATCACAGCATGGCCTCACACCCACAGCCACACTATACAGGCAATTTAGAGTGATCAGTTAACCTGAAACATGTATGTTTGGACTATGGTAAGAGACCAGAACACCTAGAGGAAACCCACATAGACCTGGGGAGAACATGAAAACTCCAACTGCTACTTTCTGAGCCCCTGTATTGCCCCTCTTGGAACACTGCATTTTTAATTAAAATAAGCTAATTTATTTTAATAAAATACTTTGATCATTAAAATGTTACATTGTATGTCCACATTTCACGTCCAAATGTCATGATACTAGTAACAGCGTGGTGGAACAAATCCCTTGATGCAATTGAAAGGTAACCATGTTGACTTTCTGAAAGGAAACAGGGCTGGAGATGCCAGTTCCTATACCTACTTTTGTATATGTTAAAATGTAAGCATTTCGTCCTGCCTTATTTTCTCCACTTAGACTCAGTAAAAAAAAAAGGCTGCAATGATTGTAAATCACGCCGTGAGAAGTTTGCTGTCGTTGCTGCACCCAGCTCTGCTCCTGTGCTCCTTGCTGGTGTGTCAGCAGTGATCCAGGTTTGTGGACATGTGCTCCTAGTTTGCTCTCTAAGAGGCCTGTATCTAGTCACACGCCGTGCTGTGCAGTCGAGCAGCCGAGTGTTGGGAAGGTCTTAACTCTTTACTTCCTGTACAGTAAATGCTGCTGGATGGTACATCCTTCCCGTCTCCTTCTGAGAATAAACGTGTGAGGCATCATCTGAGCGCAGACTGAAACACACTGAACACATCACCTTAAGAACCAGAATGCAGCGTGTATAAAGGTTTGGCGGATTCACAGGTGGAGCGACGCCCCTGTGCTTCTATCGCCTGACTTTGTGATTGTTTAGTCAATAGATGCTCTGACCTCTTTGGTATGGCTGCCCGCAATGAAAGTGCGTGGAAATAGAATGCAAAGAAGAAGGCAACAAAGCACATGTTGATGAACAATGCCCTTCCAGCAGGACAACGGAAAAGACAAATGGCATTTCCCAGCAGCCTGTGGGAGGGGAAGGTGCAAAGAGAAGGCCAGACCACTCACACTGCACTTACCTTTCCCTGCAGCACAGTCATACTTCCATGATTTGAAGCAGGCGAGTCCCATGGTCCAGGTGTCTTTGCCTCACTCGCTCGTTCAGCAGCTCGAGCCTCCGTGGCAACCTGTGTCCCGACCTCCACACGGACTCTTGCGTTCCCTCATTGTTCTCCAGTTGAGGGGCAGAGGTGCTTTCCCTCACTCTGGAAGCTCACACACTGAGATGTCCCTGGCACAGAATCACCCTCGAATGGCCATGGCCTGGATCGCTGCCCACCTTCTCCCATAAGCCCCCCCCCGGCCAGTTGCATCAATAATCACATAGTCCCATCCCATTGGGAGCATCATGGAAGGGAACGAGGGAGGCGCGCGCACACACTCGCACACAGGCGCGTACCCACAGTCAGGCACGCACCAGAAACCACAGCCTCAGCATCCAGGAACAGTAATTATTTCACTACGGTTGCCTCTCAGTGGAGGCAATCTCCCTAATGCATCTGCTCTGTCCAATGTTTGGGTTGATGGCCATCGATGCATGCGGCCCGACGCTGAGACAAACTACACCGGTGTAATAAATAGAGAGCGGCCACCCGATGTGTTAAACTTTTGAACTGCTGTCCATTACACTAAGAGGAGCCTCCCTCTTTAGAGCCCATCCTGGATTTATGCTTGCCGTCCTGGCGGATCCTCTGCGACGTATTGATCCCGACGATAGGACCCATTTCATTTTTCCAGGAAAAAAGACAGAACGGGTGGCCCGTCGTAGACTTTACCGAGGTCGTAAAATCCGTTTGTTCGATCAGACGGTCGCAGATGCTGCTGGCAGCTCTAACTCTACTCTGGAGAGAGAGAACCATCAGTATTTATCTCTGTGCTGCCACGCAACACATGGCATTTGTTATGCTTCCATTTAGCCTGGCGTAAACACGCATCTTAATATTGAACTACAAGAGAGATAAGGGGGTTACTCACAAAGGGCACTTACACTTCATTCGTGCAGCCGGCATTGGCCCTCATTACTGTCTCCATCTTGGCTTGCTGTCCATCTGATAGAGACATATATGGACTGTGATATCTGCTGATACCTCATCTTTAACTTTAAAGGACTTCAGCAGCCAGCTTCATCAAATGTCCAGCAATATTATGCACTCAAATATTTTCTGCTTGATTATACAAACTGATTGCCTTTTATTGATTTTCCACAAATTGTGTCCTGAAACATTTACTTGCATTAGAAAAATGTTTTTTTTTCCTTTGTCTGCATGATCACAGTCAATAGTTCAGAATGTGAAGTGGACTTGGCTTTGTGTACAGACAGACAGACTAATAGATAGATGGAAAAGAAAGAAAGAAAGAAAGACTTTATAGACTCTTATACAATAACTTTCCTGCAAGTCCTTTGATGGGATCCAACCAGCGGGGCAGTGATGGAAAACTGAACCTTTCTGTCAAACTCAAAATCCTCAAAACTGACAAATACGTGAACAGGAAGCACGGCTGGTTCAGGTGAGAGAGTCTTCCCTATTATATAGTTTTCCAATAATTTTTCCAATGTTGGTAGAATGAGTGAACAATCAGAAAAGGAGGGAGCAATACAGGTAGCAGGAGCTGTGGTGTTTCAGATCTGAAAGTTCAGATCCTAGGAGGGAACCAATCTGAACTGCTTCAGTAAATATACACGCGTGAAACTGCACGTCCGCAGGTGGTGAAACGGACCGATTTCAGTGGTTTTCCTCCAGCCCTTTGCTCATGTCACGACTCTGACAAACTGTACGGTGTGTCCAGGGAGCACCAGAAAGACTCATTTACATTGCAGCTCCGAACTCGAGCAGAATTTGGAGCAAAGCTGAGGATTTTTCACGAGGCAGATTCCTTTGCTCTCCTTCTCCACACCCAGAATGACACAGCTGTACTGGTGCAATTTATTTCCTGGCCGTGACCACAATTCACACAAGTCTAATTATTGCTGAAAGCTTTTAATTCCCCGCGTGTCAATACACCTGACTTACTCCATTTGCCACCGAGCTGGAGAGAGAGACACTCAGGAAAATGAAACAGTCACATTCGCTCCCCAGATAGCCCCACTGTACACATACTGAATATACATACTGCATACATTACATTTATTAAATGAAGCTGCTGGCTTCAACCTTTTTTGTTACTTTTCAAATTATTTAGTTATTTATTTTTGCAACCGTTACATATTTTTATTGGGTCCACTTTAGGTAATTGCTCTGCGCAGATTTGTGAGAGTTAATGAGATGCAGATTTATTTATTTATTTGGTCAAGTTAAATAGTCGACATGTCAGGGAGAAAATATGAGTTTTTATTTTCTCGCGAGTCCCTCTCTCTCTCTCTCTCTCAGTTGCAAATCGAGCTCTCAGGTGTCTTGACAGAAATAGAACACATGTCTTTAGTGCATTTGACATTGATATGAATTTAACTGGACACTGCAGGGGACCGCTGTCCCATCCAGGGGTACCCCAGCTGGCCCAGTGCCCTGAGCTTCTGGGATGGACTCCAGACCACCGTGAGCCTGGGTAGATGGTTAAGGATAATGAGGTAATAAGTTTGATCAAGTGGCTCTAAAAGTTTGCAAGAACTCTTACTGTCTTCACATCTGAGGAAGAAAAAGTGTCACACAATTCTCACAACTTCTACAGCCTGAAAGTGTCCATATTTTTACGCCAAGGCCTGTCGAGAATCTTTCTATACCTGCATCCAAAAACGATTAGCCAGCTAGGAGATGTACGCTTACTGTGTAGAATTATGAATGAAACAGAGAAATTATTATTTTTTATTACAGTAATGTGTTTTTACGTGATTTCCTTTCACCTGGAAATCAGGATACTACCAATCGCTCGCATTCATCATTACAAAAAGCTCGTATGAAAACGTGTTTTAACAGCTGGAGCTGCGCTGAAGCTGATCTGCTGGCGGGGAGGGAGGGGGGGGGGGGGTCCTATGGTCACAAGGGGGGGGTGTCAACAAGGTAACATATGTTTATGATTTGAAACGTTATAAGGCGGGACTGTGATCGGGGCGTCAGGTGTTGAAATTGGGTGCAACATCTAGGCGTATTTCCAGCTTACTGGATATTCGGCAAAGTAACGAGGCCGTTGGGAATACGAAATCGGAGGAAGGAAGAGGAATGAAGACGTAAGATGAAATCCTGGACGCCGCAGTGAGAAGTGGGGAGTGAATGTGTGGACTGAGAACAAGTGGTGCAGAGACAATATAAAAACTGTCTTCCTCAGCACGAACTGTCCTTCCGTGCTGTGCGTGTGTTTTGAACATTTGCGCCAGCTCCTCCCAGTTACCGCACACATCAGTAGCTTCTCGCTGTTATGCGGGCTTTCTTTTGAAGTGACGTCACAAACAAGTCATTCTAACGCTGAGCCGTGATCCCACGATTTCCTGCTGTGACGTCACAACACTCGAGGATCGCCATTTTGGGTTTGGTTCGTTGGGGACGGGTGCGGTGAAATCGACCACAAATCCGCTTTGATTATTTTTGGGTTGTTCTGGATTTTAAGCTGAAAATTTTAACAAAGGTAAGCATATTCGTGCCTAAACCACGCGATTTGTCATTTATGTAGTTTGTTTACGAAATAATGCGAATTTGTTGACGGTTTAATAGGGAAATGTTAACCAACCCAGAACTGAGCTGAGCATTTTCTGCTTTTTGAGTGGATCATTTAGTTATATGTTAAGTAATGTGCTGTATTAAAAGTAATAAAAAAAACTATATGGGAGTGTTTATTGCTTTAGCTTTGTTTAATTTATTTTTCGTTGTTTATTACGGCCAGGTGAACGCGACTGGATTTTCGTTGGATCTTCGATTAAAGGACTTGATATTCGACATGAATGTGAAAACATTGTAGTGTTAAACTTGGATTATGGTAGAGAGAAATGATATTAATCCCGGTACGAACTATTGTCTACACTTAAGTCAGAAATTATAGCTTAAGTGTACACGCATTTTTTTTTCTTTAAAAGAGATTTTATCCTTTGAAGCTGTAGAAAATTGCTCTGTGAAACAGTCAAAATTCACTGTCTTGCGTGTTCGGGTTTTAGATGGGTGGTAGGAGAGCCGGGTGTCTGTCCACTTGTTCGTCTTTCTCCAGGATATGGAAGTGTGGCTAGAAAGAGCAAAAAACAAGGACGTTTACCCTCAGGTTGCGCACATTGTGTCAAACCTCCATTTGTTTCTACCAGCAGGGTTTCGTTTTCATTTCATTCAACAACTAGTGCGGTGGGAATAACCAGAAGGTTTCTTGTTCCCATCCCTAGTCCCTGACTCTGCTATAGTAGCCATGAACATGGTACTGCCTCTGCACTTCCTTTTAAAAAAATACCCTGCTGTATAAATGGATGAAATACTGTAAGTCCTTTTTGATGAAAGCTTTTGCAAAATGGCAAACTAACTGCAACGCTTGAACAGTCTTGAGTTTAGTTAGTTTTCACTTTGGACTTGCTTGTGCACTTTTTTGTATATAAGTCTAAGCTTCTGTAACATCTATCTACAGTTACGCATTTGGCATACACGTCTTTGTCAAAAACAAGGTTAAGAGTATACCGGTATTAACAAGGTACTAACTTTACTAAAACATTAAAAGTTTGTTCTTGTAGAAAGTATACTTTAGATCCCCGCCACTGTTGGAAGTCGGACAAAGCCTGTCAGAACTTTTGCTATGTCAGTCCTTTCATTTTAGGTATTTCATCTTTTCATTTCCTGAGCTGTCTAATTTTATTATACATCTCTACCAAGGGACTATGTGCAGACTTAATAGCATTTTGGCAAAGTATGTGTCTCAAAATTCTTAATTTTAAGGAATTAGGTGAGAAAGGTAATATTACGGCAGCCAGTTTTGGTTGTATATGAAAATTGCCTAATGTGCTGTTCTGTTGAACAATGTAACCTAAATGTCAATCTTAGCAAAACAATAGAAAACTGTTGTACAGTTTGGTCACAGTGAGCTATATTATACTAGTTCTGCTACTAGTGAGCTAGTCATTCCGCTTTATGTATTAGGTTTGCTTACAGTTGATCTTAAATGAATGATTTGGTCCCCCATGCATGAGTAACCAAAGAAATGTCACAGCCTCATCCCTCTTGTTATTGCTGACATTATTGGCAGATATACAGCTTGTCTTTGGTTTATTGCTGCTAGTGGCGATTTTAAAATTAGGATTTGGAACAGCTGAGATGATAAGGAATATGCCGGGATTGTCTTTCCCTGCTGTCCGTTTTTATGACTTTTCTGTTTTTTCCCTTGTTTAACAGATGCGGGGGTCAAAGCGACTGCGATCTCCGCAGAGCTATATCTGCGAGTACACTGTCGAAGAGAGGCTGGAATTCGGCAAAGAACCAAGGTGGGACTTGTACGGAGACGAGAGGGACAGCAGACGAAGAAGATACAACCACCACTACAAAACCTACGAAGGGTGAATATGTGGTTTAATTTTGTGGGCCCTTTAAGCTTGGCTTGTAGAGGTAGAATCAGTTAAGTGTTTACTTCTGACTTTGCAGTCAGTTGTAAGCCTCATCATTCAGATGTAGTAGTTATATTGCATAATTTCTTCTTTCAACTTTTCTTAAACAAGGAAAGGACCCCACAGGGGGTTACAGGGATATAAATGTGCTGGCAAAATCAATGCTGAATGCTGTTTGTGTGTGTGTTGCACCTTCTAGAAGTTTAATTTCATTTTAGTTTAATATCTGAATGTTCATCTACTTGTTTAACACCTTTATCCAATGTAACATTGTTACCCATTTTTAAAGGTGGAAATGTTGAAGGTAATTATGTTTCTTAACAGAGCCCCCCCATGATACTTGAAGTAGAAACTTTCGTGTTACAGGTTCATTAACCATTGTGCTACCTGAACTTGTTAAAATAGGTTTGGTAAACGTTTTGATATAAGTGGCACAGAGGGTACTGTTGGCACTTCTGGGTTCTCTAGGTTCTGGGTTCTAATGTGGTGCAGTGAATATGTTTTCATGTGTCTTACATGTTTGCTAAGGTTTCCTCCCGGTGCTGTTCTTCACCCTAACAGTCCAACAATTCTTGTTTTTAAAAAAACCCATAACATCCACAGTACTGCAGGTGTCTGTCGCCTTAAGTAAGGTTCATGATTCCAAACTAAGAAAGACTGGGAAAAATGAAGAATCAGAGGAAAGGAGGAAGGTGGCAACTAGTGCTATTCAAGAGCAACACTAATGTTCCTCTCACATTTGATGGTCTCTAAGCCACATTGGATAATGCAGTATGCACAGAAAGGTTGGACTCTGGATGCCACAGTCCACACTATGTCTGGCATAAAGTAAAAACAGCATTTCACATTAAGAACATGACACCAACAGTTGAACGTGGTGGTAATGTGATGGTGTGGGGATGCTTTGTTGCTTCAAGACCTGGAAGATTAGATATTATTGAAGGAACACAATAAGCCAAAACTGAAAAATAAGTCTTAATCTTGAATGGCTGAGAAAACAACAAAGTGAAAGTTTTGCAGTGGCCTAGTTAAAGTCCTGACTTAAATTCAGTAGAGATGGTGTGACAGACCTGAAACCTGCAGTTCATGTTGGAAAACTAACCAGTGTGTTCGAAATAAAGCAGTTCTGCAAAGCAGAGTGGCGCTTAAAATTTCTCATCGGCAATGTGAAAGACTGATATTGAATTATAGGAAGTGTTTGGTACATTTATTGCTCCTAAAGGTGGTGCAATCAGTTAAGTTTAAGGGAATAATTACTTTTTCACATGGGTGATATGAGTGTGGGATAACCATCTTAAATGCACTAATAATTTGGGAGAGGGGAACTTGTTTATGCAGGTACTGTTTGTCTAAAGATCTGATCTGTGTAACAAGTATGCAATAATAGGGGAAATCAGGTTGGCTTCTGCACGGCTGGCTTTTGAAACAGCAGTATTGATATACATATTTTTTATGTAAAACTAGGGGGCATTTGTACAGCCTGTTCTAATAATAGCCCCACAGCTGACTTTCCCTGGAAGAAATCTGATGCTGCTGGCTCTACTCACCCAGCAACAGGTTAAGCTTGGCAGCAGCTCAGGTCTGACCGGTTACCTTAACAGCTGTGCTATTTAATTTGCTTCAATAAAGTATAGAATATTCAGTAGAAATTTCTGGATTGATAGAATGGTTCATAAAACTGCTGTCCTTGAGTATTGGGGCATTTTATAAAACGTGGGGTAGGTACAAGAGAAACATAAATAGTTGGAATGATATTGCTATTTACGTTGACTCAATTTATCCTACGGTGTTATTACATTTTCTATTTTTGTATTTTAAATTGGTTACTGCAGTATATATATGTTTAATGCTGTTGTAAACAATGGTACTTTCACCATAATGGCCAGAGCTTTGTAGTTTTGTTCATTTGTGCTTTGCAGGACTGTAATATTTAAGAATATTTAAGGCTTTAACTCCTAAATTGAAGTTTATCTCTTTAAAATATTGTGATTTTTCTAAACTATTTTGCTACTATTTCTGAATTACACCTATTGTTATTATTTTTATTATTAATAAAAAGGTGTAGTTTTTTTAATGTGTGTGTAAAATATATTGCTGTAAAATAATACAGTTCTTGTGTAGTATTACAGACTATCCTTGATATTCCAGACTACATGGGGGCAGGAAGTGTTTGGATATGGCAAAAGTCTAGAAAAAGAAAAGCACAATATAAATTTAACATGGTTTTGTATGATGCACATTTATAACCTCACGTAATGAACATGCAATGTGCCTCATAAAATAAGTACCGTAATTGAAACACAGTACAGTGAATTTTTTAAAATTAGTTAAATATTTTTTTCCCTTATATTATGCTTAAAACTTTTTTTCAGTACACCTGTAACCCAGTATAGGAGTGTGACTGACTCACAGAAATCGCTTCAATACTGCAACCATGTGTATCAGGGAAGCTATTTCCATGTTTTCTCATAAGGACTTGTTCCTCATGCATCCGAGAAGCCGAAGTTAAATTGCCAAGATTTCTCTAAAACTGTCAAATACCTGTTTCACCTTGGTAAAAAAAAAAAAAAACACTTTAAACTCAAATTACCGAATTACCAAACAGTTAATGGTATAATTAATATGGTTTTTTGTGTTTATATTCATTTATTTTTAAAATTTTATATCAGGCGTCATGTTTAGATCCCTATAAATAGTAATAACAAACATTTAATAGTGAAATTTATTTTAGGAAATGAAAATGATATAAAATAGAAAAAATAGCAATAAAATGTACCTAGTTTAATGTGCTGTTACTGTAATGAACTATTTCTGAGGTCCTTTCTAACTGAACAGAATTGACCATAATTGTGAACACACATGCAGGAGTTAAAGCCTGAGAACGCAGATGCTGGCTGCAGTGTTGCTACTCAGCATCACGCTCGGACCTGGGACAGTTTCAGATATTTCTCAAAGGTGTATCGGATTCACTCAGATATATCGCTTGTTATGCTGGGACTTCTCGACTCGGATACCGTGACGGGTATTAATATGTGCTACTCATCTGTGTGTTTATGTTTTCTTAAGAAATATTTTTGTGACTGTCCATAAAATCTAAAGTCTGTATGTTGCTATATTGATTGCTCTCTATGTACTCTCAGGCATTATAGTGAGACAAAGACACTGATCAAGAGGATGGAGTACAGAGAGCAGGAGGTGAAGGAGCCCAGCTCCGCCGTGGGACCAAATCAGGACGGAGGTTTCGGTGCATCCAACGACAGGGAGCCAGAAAGTGACAGGGACTGGCACCATTACAGCAAGTCTTCTGCGCGCAGCAGGCACAGTCAGAGGAGCAGCCACCATCGCAGGGGGCGTCGGAGCCCATCCCGCCAGGATCACTTGGTATGTCAGCTTATCCACGTAGCTCCTGCTCTGTTGTTGGACACATGCTTGTATGACTGGTTGCTGCTAAGGTTTATGCAGTACTCTGTATGCTGTAGTAGTTCCCTCTGTTTTAGTTTAATCTTTACCACTTCCTTTTAATTTCCTATGTAAGGTTAAAGGTATATGTTTCACATTCTCCAGTGATGAGAAAGCGTTGCATGTCCTGTTTATGAGAATAGGTTTTAACATCATGATTTAATAGGCATTTGGAAGGGTAATTCCATAAATTTGTAGCCTTTATTAGGGAGGTTTCTGTCTTTAATGCCTTACTTACAGTAACAATCTTTGGGCAATAAATGATATCCTGTAGTTTTCTTATGTCATTAGTATCCATCTTTGGGGTACATTTTATTTGGAAGGGACAGGTGGGGTGCAGTGTGTTGATATACATTTATGTACCTAGCATAATGTTGTGTTGCTACTCTTCTATTCCGTTTCTATTCTGAGAAAGTGTCTCATCTGAAAATGTGTTGCCATGTTTTTCTTCTGTAACACAAACTATGTGGGGCCCTGTGCATTGGTCTGGGATGAATTTGAAATCACTCCTGTGGCCTGGCGCGGTTTCTGAAATCCCCGAATATCTCTCCCCTGCTGATTGCATTCTCCCCTGATTCGCGTGGGTTTATGATGGTGACCGATCCCAGAGGAGTCATCGCAGGAACAGATCCAGGAGTTTTGAGGATGATGAGGAGGGTCACCTGATCTATCACAATGGACACATGCTAAGAGCAAGATGTATAGAATATATACCTTTTCTGTACCACTTTGTTTTATTTTAGTGGCAAGACCATGCTGTTGTATAGCTTATTTGGGGGGTATTTTAGGGAATGAATTTGAACTTGTGTAAGATAACTGTCAGTAAGGCATAAGTATTAGTGTGACTGGAATGAACAATTTCTGCTTAAGACAAACTGGCCTTTCAGTCTTTCTGAGTGAGGGCAGTGTAATGCTAACTTTTGTAAACTGTGTATGTACATAATTGTAGTTTAACTTCACTTGTACTGTTTGTTGCAGTCAGACTTTCTTGGTGTTAATAGTATCTTTTCCCCCTCTGTAGATGAGATTGTCTCTACTTTAGGTGAAGGAGCTTTTGGGAAAGTTGTGGAATGTGTTGATCATTCAAAGTAAGTTTCCTTCTCTTATGCATGTGTTTCTCTTTTGGTAAAGAAGCATTTAAGCATGCTGTGATATTCTTTTATAAACTAAACTGGTTTCTTATATTCCTGAATGGTTGCAGAGGTGGTGCCCATGTGGCATTGAAGATTATTAAAAACATTGATCGATATCGAGAAGCTGCGATGTCGGAGATTGATGTTTTGGAACAGGTGAACTCGCTCGATTGCGATGAGCACTTGTGAGTAAACCTAATGTTTTTTTTATTTATTTATTTTTTCCAAAAATGTGTAGGATAGTGTTTAGCATCCCTGGTCCTTTTGTGCTGCATAATTCTGTTAAATCATTAATCTCAGCCTTGATCATGATTTTCAGTGATCACCTTGCATGATTCAGATTGAATTAAATTGGAAGAATTAAAGCCAAGGTAATTAAACAGATGTGCTGATAAAATATTTCCTTTGTGGTCCCTTATGAAACTACAACAGCACATAATGGAATTAGTGCTTCATTTAGTTTCATCCATTCAGATCCCACTGCTCGCGTGCTCAAAAGGAACGAGCAGTTATTCATTTTTAACAGTAATTTAAATAATCCAAACTGTATCTACCCAAATTTGAATTACCCAGTAAAGGTTGTACAGCTAAGTTTTAATGTTAGCATCCTCTTTGGCTCACAACAGCAGACACTGCATCACTGCCCTAAGTTGGGCCCATACAGTCAAAACATGTAGGTACGGAATAAAGTAGTTCAAAGACACACTGTATTTCTTTACTATGAATGTTGACACCTCAAGTTACAACCATTTGAATGATGAATTTCCATCAGTTCAGTTTGTTTAATTTTATTTCCTTTATGAATCTATTTTTACATAGGCCTGAATTATTTGCCTAATTAAAAGCTTAAGGTTGAAAGATGCCACAAGCTGACGAAAAATGTGCTTATGGGATAACTTGTCATAAATTGGCATCAAATAGGGGGCTGTGGAGATGACTACACACAGTATATATATATATATATATATATATATATATATATATATATATATATATATATATATATATATATTTAGTAAATTCATTTGTGATTAGTCCTCATTTTAATGTTTGAGGTTAATAATGAAATAAGTCTTTGTCTTGAAATGATATCTTTTAATATTAGAATAAATAGAGGGACATCTGTTACCAAATATTATTCATTGTTGCATAGAATTTACAAACAAATTACAACTTACAAACATACTTCAGGTAATATCTGTGTTAAGGTGAGACGTCAGTGTTGTTTTCCGTTATAATAATATAATTATTAAAGTAAAACTGCACTGCACTATACTATACTCCATGATAAAAATCACTCATATGAGAAATTCACATAGCTGCTGTTGTGTTTCACACATTGGTTTGTTCTATAAGCTAGTTTGTCTAAGCTCTCAATTGGTAAAGGTGCTGATACATACAGGAACTGAACTTTGCTTTATTTTGTTTTCTTTGCAGCGCTTGTGTGCGAATGCTAGACTGGTTTGATTATCACGGACACATTTGCATTGTGTTTGAGTTGCTGGGTTTGAGCACCTATGATTTCCTGAAGGAGAACAGCTTCATGCCCTTCACTGTGGACCAGATTAGACACATTGCATTCCAGGTCTTCAAAGCTGTGCTCTGTGAGTACACACAGGGGCACCTGCAGGATCAGATTTGAAAAAGCATATCTAAAAACCCCCTCCACTGTTAGTTTTTAACACTAACAAAACATTCACAAAGGTGAAAAGTATAGTTTTTTTTGGGAGGTCGTCTATTAAATACATTTTGATAACGTAAAAAAAAAAATCCATAACCTCTTTCTTTCTATTAAGGGGATGATTCTCATTAAGTTACATTAAGAGGGTGAGTTTTAACATTCTGGAAAGGATGTTTACCTTTTTACTGACAGTCTTTATTGTTCTGTGTTAAGTTCTCCACAGAAACAAACTTACTCATACAGATCTGAAGCCTGAAAACATTCTCTTTGTGAAATCTGACTACCTTGTCGAGTACAATGCTAAAATGGTAATGATTATTTTTTTCTACATTCACATGCAAATCTAATTGTCTTTTGGAAAATATTCTGCAACATTTGTTAAATTCAGTCATTTTTCCAAAATTTGATTATATAAAGATATCTAAATGCACCTATTACAGATCAAAGTTTCACCTAGAATAGTTTTTTCTTTCTGTCACAAACATTCCCCCCCCCCCGTCAATCTAGAAAAGGGACGAGAGAATACTGAGGAGCACTGACGTGAAGGTGGTGGATTTTGGCAATGCCATATACGACCATGAGTACCATACCTCCGTGGTGTCTACCAGGCATTATAGAGCACCAGAAGTTATCCTTGGTGGGTGTTTGTTACAAGTTGCCTGTGTAGCAATGAAATGCACACATGACTTACATGGTGTGTATATGTTTCTGTCAACATTTGTTTTGTCACAATGCTCGTTTTTGCGATGTTTGCAGAGCTTGGGTGGAATCAGGCGTGTGATGTTTGGAGTCTGGGCTGCATTCTGGTCGAGTATTACCTTGGTCTAACACTCTTTCAGGTGGGTGGCATAGAGATGAGTTCATGGAAGACCAACTTAAAACAGTTTAGTAATTTACAGAGTTATTGTGACAAAGTATGAACAGCTTTTGTTTTTATGTGTTTGTATTGTTACAGACCCATGACAGTAAGGAGCACCTAGCAATGATGGAGAGGGTTCTGGGACCAATACCTCGCTATCTATTAGAGAAAACCAAGTGAGCTCACACTTCTCTAATGTAGTGCTGAAAAAAGTTCAGCTTGTTTAATTGTTAGTTTGGAGTAGTTTTGTGAAAGACTGGTTCTGATAAATGTAAATGGGGAAATGTACATACCTTGGACAATTAACACAGATTGTGTCACAACTTAATGTCACAGGAAGAGACGGTATGTCCACCGTGGGCGACTAGACTGGGATGAGCACAGCTCCTCAGGGAGATATGTGAGAAAACACTGCAAACCACTCAAAGTAAGACTCAGATTTGACAGTGAACTACAGCAATCAGAAGTATTGGTCCTTTCATAGCTGATGTGAAACTGGCTTATTGTAACTGCACATTTATGTGTAACTGTCTTCTCCCTTCAGCAATACATGACTTCCAAGAATTCTGACCACGAGCAGCTGTTCGACCTGATCCAGAAGATGCTGGAATATGATGTGTCTAAACGGATCACGCTGGAAGCTGCCGTCAGGCATCCATTTTTCAATGCATTGAAAAGGGGGGAAAAAACAGTGACAGATCACATTCATTTTACACACTAGTGCTCTTTTCATTACTTTCCAGAGGAATTTTCTAGACTGCATCAGTCTACCTTGAGGCCTCTGTTTTGTGGTGCTAAATTATTCACTTTATGAAAGGTAAAACTGCATTTTTGTACTTTTCTTTTTGAAATAAAAACCTGATACCTTTTTAAAGATGTAAATATGTGTCTTTCCTTCTAACATTGAGGCAAAAACATCATTAGTAACAAATGGCAGCAAATACACTCGGAGGTGTAACTTAGATGTGGAGAATGTTAAACGTGATACTTGCTATTCAAAGTTGGTTGAAAACCTTAAGCTGCTGCAGAACAAACATCCTCTTTGAAATGTTCTCTTACTGTGTCTGAGGTAAAACGGCTGATGGTGGAGTCGAATGCCCTCACAATCGATCCTTTACCGTTTCTGGGATGTGATAAAATATCTAACTCTTTGAAAACGTTCAGTCTGATAAGCGGTCTCAGGTATGTAAGGTTTTTGGTTTCTTGAACTGCTGTAACCCCACAAAAGTGTCTGAGGTTACACTGAACTCTCTGGGTGGCAGCAGAGTGCTGTTCAGCACTTCTCACTTCTGACCCACAGCTGTACGGAATCAGGTGGAATCTGTCCAGCAGATCGTCCACAAATGGTATCTTTCTCATTACAAATACTTCTCAAGTCTTCAATCTGCATTAAAAGGTAACCTTATGCCAAAAGTGTTCCAGCTGACTATATCCAAAAATGAATGCCATCCTAACGCGCCATTTATATAAAATCCATTCATAACAAGACTGAGCGATGCAGTATACAGGCTGTAATGAAAAATGGTAAAAATACTTATTGAACCTGTTGAGTATGTTATGCAACTTGTTACGTGCGCTGTCAGTTTGTAAGATATGGTGGTATTGATCCTTGTGCGAAAACTAATATTTTAGTATTTTATTTCTAATGTTCCTACCTGAACACAGCGGACTGAGGTGCTTTATCACCCAACTGCTCAGCTCCGCGCGCGGAAGCCACTTGGCGCGTGCTCCCACTAGTGCCAAAAAAACCCCCGAGGTCC
The DNA here is from genome assembly GCA_900497675.1 of Arapaima gigas. Taxonomy (NCBI): domain Eukaryota; kingdom Metazoa; phylum Chordata; class Actinopteri; order Osteoglossiformes; family Osteoglossidae; genus Arapaima; species Arapaima gigas. The sequence continues at coordinate 435,731 of UFQX01000247.1, forward strand.
GCGCGGACAGCGCGAGTCTGAGACAGGAACTGTTCCCAGCAACAACCGCCGCGTGCTCAGCTCTTAAAGGAAGCCCATCCCCTCACGTTCCCTTCACACACTTTTAAGGGTCGAAATACCTAGACTTTCCTTTATTGTTTTTTCTTCATGCGTAAAAAAGACGGAAACTTAACAGAATGAATTCTGCCGCTAAACCGAAGGAGGAAAGGACCCAGCCTGGGTCGCCTGGAAACAGCTGTAAATGTCGTAGCGTGTGCTTGCCGACGGCGGCGTGTGTCGCGCTGTCCGCGAGCTCCCTCGCGCTCTGTTTCCTGATGAGCATCAGGACGTCGCACCTGGAGCGCAGGGTGCACGCGCTCGAGCTGGGGAGGGCGGCGGGACCGGCGCTCGCACCCGGGCCTTCTCTACCGGACGCCGTGGACGCGCTGCTGCAGGAGGTAAAGCGCTCCGTTCGCACCTGTCCTCACCTGTGTAATTTTTAAAACGGTGAAATACCAATCGCAGAGTGGTGGATATGTGGGCACGTGCTGCCGGGCACTGGACTGAGCTCCTCGGTCACCCTGTCCGACAGAACTTACACGACAACATCCTCTAACTTGCCGAAACGCGGATCATTTAACCAAGCAATGCAAGTAAGGGTCCATAGTGAAAGGAACGGATGTTTTAACTACTGACACATTGTGCATTTCCAATGTGAAAATGCACTCACCTGTTCTGTACTGTACTGTAGCGTGTGCCACTGTATTACACTGCACTGGTCTCTACTGTACTATACTATGCTGCATGGCACCACACTGCATTGGACTCACCTGTACTAGACTGCTCTGTACTATACTGTACTGCACGGTACTGCACTATTGCACTGGTCTGTACTACACTGCACTGTACTGCACTGAACTCTGTTGTACTATACTGTACTACATGGTACCACAATGTATTGCACTGGTCTGTACTACACCGGACTGTACTACACTGCACTGTACTGCACTGAACTCTGCTGTACTACACTGTACTGCATGGAACCACACTATTACACTGGACTGTGCTACACTGTTCTGTACCGTACTGTCTATTACTATGCTGCACCAAACTATAGTATGCTGTGTTATACTGTACGGCACAGCACGAGCCATTAGACAAACACAAGATACATTCTCACCCACGTCTTCTACACAGTCTGTTGTACCTGATCTTTTCATGTACTGAATTCTATGTAAATGTTACAACAAAATGGAAGATCTGTCAGTGTTGCTGAATTGTGAGTTAAGTGTATATGTAAGTCAGCTTTTTAAAAACACTTTTGGTTAGTAAGTTATTATGCTGTTTACTAGTGACTGCTACGCGATAAAACAGCAAAAAACTGATATTCGTATGCCATGTTTAATACTGCTAGTTGTTTTATATGTTGTTTTATAGTAATAAAGCTGAAATACTAACTGAAAGTCCAACAAATATTGCTACAATATATATTGTACAATATTGTAGTGCTTAACTGCTGCAGAGATGGTAGATTTTGGAGTTTTCAAGAAATGTACACCGAAGGTAGTTTTTAAAAATACAGTAGACAGTAAAATAATGATTTTTTTGTTCTCTGTCACCTGCAGAAACTCAACATCTTGATGCCCAAACTGCGCACAGCGAGGGATGTGGTACGAGACTGTTTGTGTCCTCCAGGTGTGTCAACCCTTCTTCCAAACCAAACAATGAGGAACAATGTAGACTTGCACTTAGTGTTGCAAGCAGTCACATTATAGATTTTCAAGGGGACGGGTATTTTGCAAAAATGTACTGTTTTATGTACAAAAATGCAAGCTTCACAAATTGTTTTTCTAAAAATTAAGTATGCAGTGGTGCAAACTTGATCTATGCTTACCTGTCAAACTCATAGATGACAATTACACCTGCATACAAACACAGTATGAGGTGAGAACACCATATTTAGCTTCTTTATAAATTGTTTACAAGTCATGTCTGGTGTTAGTGCTTTTTTGTAGTGACAGAGAAATACAAATTGTTACTGTTGTTATTAAGATGGAGACAAAAGTAGAGGTAATAAAGAAAACAGTATGGCGAGAAGATCAGGAATGCTGCGCATGCTTCTGGGATAACTTAACAATTAATAAACCAAAACCTGGGGTTGAATAAGTTCAGAGAATATACGTTTTTATTTTCAGCAATTTAAAATGAGTTTTAATCTTACTGTAGCTACACTGTGTTGCCAGTTTATTAGGTACAGCTATCTAGTAGCATGTTACACCTCCCTTGGCCAACAAAACAACATGAATTCATCTGGGTGTGGATTCTACAAGAGGCTGGATGCATTGTGCAGGAATGTTGCACCATGTGGAAATGATTGTGTTGAGCAGTTGCTACAAATTGGATGGCTGCACAGCCTTGTTATGAACAGCCCTTTCCATTTCATCCCAAAAATGCTTGATAGTGAGATCCGAGGACTGTGTAGGCCAATGAAACAAAGAAAACTCACTGTCATGTTCCTGAAATCATTTGGTGACAATATGTGCCTTGTGACGGTAGATTTTCATGTTGGAGGTCTCCATCTGAGTGTCGATACACTGTAGGCATGAAGGAAGAACTTGGTCAGTAATGAAATTCAGATATGCTGTTTGATTCAGACATACTTCACTGGGTAACATTGGCCCCAATACATACCAGGAAAACATTCCCCAGACCATCACACTGCCACCAACGGCCTGTACTGTTAACACCAAACATGGTGGCTCCCTGGACTCATGTTGCTTGTGCAAAATTCTGATCCTTTTATCAGCATGATACAAAATGAACCTGGATTCGTCCAACCAGGCAACTTTTTTCCCCACTCCTCAACAGTTAAATTTTGATGCTCCTATACCTACTTGAGATGCAGCAGATGTTCTTGCTGACAACAATGGTGCTCAGCATGTCCTGCGGTTGTTGTAGCCCATTGGAGATGAAGTCCAAAAAGTGGTGTGTTTTAAGAGGACATTCTTCCCACCAGTGTTGAAGTGATCCCCTGGTTCTGGCCCACCTGTTCACTTCTACGATTCTTGCCATTCTTCTTTGATCCCTCTGATCCGCAAATTGTTTCCATCCACAGGGTCACCGATCACTGATACTTTTTGCTTTTTGCACCACGCACGGTAAACCTTTTAACTTCTGTGCATGAAAAGCCCAGAACTACAGCCATTTGGAAGATGCCAAAGCTGGCACCCCTAGTGACAATCATACCACGTTCAAAGTCACTAAGGTCACTTGTTTTGTCTATTCCAATAGGTAGTTGAATTTTAACTGGTACTAGAAACACTGATCTTTCTGATTTATAACACATTGGGGCCATGTGATGTATGACTTGTTGGAATGTACAGTTTGTGTGAAATTGGGGAGTTTACCTTGTTTGCTTGGTGTTTTCATCAATACATACACTATCTTACTGAATTCCTTACTCAATCTTACTGAGTTTTATTAAATTATTGCACATTGGAGGTTTTGACTTACAAATAAACAGAGGCATGTCTGTATTAATGTATCTATGTTATACTATTTTGTGAATGCTCAATTTTCAAGCTTCATTAATGCAATATACTGTATTAGTGACCTCTTTTAGCACTCTTTCATGAATCCTCCATTTCTCAAGAGCACATCTAGAGTGCTAATCAAGGTATTACTCTAGTACTTTTTTATTATTTCCCACTCTTATTCAATGGGTATGAATTAAGGTTTAGAAAGTATGACTTTTTGAAAGTGCACAGTTAGAAGGGAGCTACAGGTATTGCTGGTGCATCACAACTTCTGGGCTGTCGGTTTTGATTAGAGTTTGAATCTGGCTCATTTTTCTGTGCAGTTTACATGCTTTCCTTGTGTTCATGCATCCTCTGGGTGCTCTGGTTTTCTAAAAGTTTGGTCACATATATCTCAACATTCACATTAGATCCTTTTTCTACACCCAAAAAAAACGTGTACCCAAACTGGCAACATGGACAGGTGAAGAGTGAGATAGTGAGAGAGAGAGCTAATGGTGAATACAACAACTTTAATGTGCTATTACTATTTGCCTTTCCAATTGCACACTTTTTGATTTGACTTAGCCAGGAAACTCACCAAATAATAGATAGATAGATAGCTTATTTTTTTAAAAGTCTTCCCTGGTTATAGTTTGTGAAGTTGCCTTCCAGTAGTGAACTACAAATAGCATATTTTTCACTAGAACGTGATTTGATTTTAATTACTCGATACATGCTGATCTGCTTGATACCATGCATTTGAGCCAAAAAATCAGTAACAAAACCCTCAAAAATTCCAGCATCACAACTTCATTCAGTTGTATGTTTTAAAAAAACATAAATTACACATGTGCAAGTGGACTCCATGAACAAGATAGAGGTGGAGCTGTGTGCATTTTCCCAGATATCACTGTTTATGTACACACTTTTTTTGTTTCAGAGCAGGCAAATATATGACCCCTTGAGCTTCAAAAAACCTTTTAATTTGTAGTATTCTGGGCAATTATTCTGGCTTATTTAAAATAATGGTGGTTCATGAATAACTCTGTTTTTATAATTAGCAGTGAATGTTTCTTTGAATGATTTCTGAGCTGGTCAGTTCCCATAGCTGAAACAATGCTTTAGTGGTTCTACATCTGATTATTCTTTAATTTCAGCTCCGAAGAGTCACTTTTTCAGTCCGCATTCAGTTTTTTCACGATGACGTTCTGTATTCAGAGGCTTTCCCAGTTGTTTACAAAATAACTGTGTACTCCACACAAATTAGCACCCCCCTCGCTCGTGCCCGTCAATCCTCAGTCAGGTGATTGAAGCCAGCTGGGAAAGAATGGGCTTACAAGGGAAAAGTTTGAACCTTGTCACCTATTTTATTCAAGTGGCCCAAAGACTGTCAATATAATGTAGGCTTTTGGACACTGAGATCACCAAAGCCACTCACATGGGCCATTACAAATTAAAGTCTTTGAAAAGATGAATTTTGAGAGGGTAGTATCAGGAACAAATGCCTGGCCACACACATTTATGAATCTTGCCCATACATATATAAGCAGACCCTGTTATTTCCACCCCACGGGCACTGTTTTTGTAAACCCACCCAGCTCCACCTCCACCCTTTTGTTCATGGAGTCCCGACATGGGGTTCAGCAACTTTGCTTGATGGCAGGTGCGGGTCCTCAAGTGCACTCCAAACCCCAATGGACAGTACACCTGTCATCCTTCAAAATACTCTAACTGCTGTAATACTTCCAACTCTTGAAATAAAGGTCCTGCAGGTGTAAACCTGAAGACCCTTTTTAAGAAGTCCATATATATGTGCAGTTCATTCATTCATCCATTATCAATAACCTTGTGTCCAGTGCAGGGTTGCTGTCCAAAGCTTATCTCAGAAACAAAGGACCTGAGGCAGGGTGCACCATGGATGGGACACCAGTCCATTGCAGGGCAAGCATACACAAACATGGGCATTCACTATTCACTCACACTTACATATTCTAAGGGTAATTTCAGCTCCCTAATTTACCTGAAACATGTCTTTGGCTTGTGGGATGAAACAGAGTCTCGGGAGATAAATCCATGTGAACACGTGAAGAACATGGAAACTACACAGAAGCTAAGCTGGATCTCAAGCAATGCCCAAACCAACAACCCAGAAATTGTGGGACAACATCAGTATTCAGTGCCTCACCACATTGCCTGTCTGTGCAGTTTAAATTCATTATTTTATTATTCACTTGATGTTTTTATCAAAAGCATGTTAATAGTTTTATGATTTATGCAGCTGAATATGTATAAGTATGCTGCATTGTGGCATAGTGGATAAAAGCTGGTATTGCACAGTGCCTGATCTGTGCGTTTAGGTGTAGATTTGAATTCCTGAGGGCGTGTGGAATTTGCATGTTCTCCATGTTTCATAACCAAAGATATGTGTAGAGGAAGGCATTGGTAAACCACTTCCATAGCCTCTTGCCACAAAACCACATGCCATAAGTCGATTTTGACTCAACAGCTCTTGCCCCATGTATACTGCAGATAATTTGAATACCTTTCTGAAAACTACAAAATCAAAGATGTTTTTATCCTTTTGCATCATACAGCTTGCACACATTAGTCATCCGGTAATGACTGTAAGAACCGGAATTTACCAATGTCTTACTGTCCACTGTGTAGACAGTATGCCATGTTTTCCACTATAATGATTGGAACCTTAATTGATGGATGGTGGCACATTAAGCTGAGAGCTCTCCCACTCTGTCCTCTTGTGGTAAGCCTCTTGTTTTTGGTTTTCTGCCTCTGAACGCATTGTGTCATTTGCATTCCGCAGACACAGGGTGGTTCATTTGTATATACTGACAACAAAATATAATATAAATTCACATTGTTACAGTTTGCTCAGCTGTCTACAGGATATGTTTTTGAAACAGGAGTTTAGATTAGTCTAATATCACAGCACTGCTCACCACAGATTAATTACAGTTCCATACAATGGAGTGTTTTTCCAGTTTTGCCAGCAAACTGCGGTGTTTTACCATTTTGTTCTCCTGGGTTTGATGCCAGAAGTCATGAGGCATGTCATCCACTGCTTGAAAGAATGAGCTCTACAGTTGCAAACATAAGTGCCATTACTCTTTATAAATTACTTGTCTCTCATTTGTCTCACTGTGTTCCTGTTATCTGAGCTTTGCATGAGTTTACAGGGGCTTTAAACATAGACTGAAGGTTTGTTGGGCAGAGATGGTTTAGAAGTGCTGGAGTGAATTGTCTGCTTTTTAGATTGGGGATCACTCAAAATGGGGAAAAAAAAAACAATTGAACAATAGAATGGGCATCGTGTTAACATTTCCTCTCACTGAAAGTACCTGTCATTTCTATCTGAGAGGCATTTGGCCTGCAGCACTTGTTAAATTTCTCGCCAGATTTCTGTGCAACATGTATGCTGCAATTTCAGATTTTTTTCTACACTGAAAGTCATATGGAAACAATTAATGCATATGCGGCATGAACAATACAGGGAATAAAAAAATAGCAGGAGGTAAGGAGCTGTGCAGTACTACACAGTACTAAGAAACTATGGAACCCTTACAAGCATACAGGTGCAGCTGTACTTGAGTGTGATCTACTTTGTTCATTCTGTGTTCTAAAGCACTTTTTAAGCTCAAAAGCCTTTTTGAGCTTCAGCAGCTGCCAAATTGGCCACCAAATCAGTTTACTCTAGTCTTTCTGTATGTGTCCTTGAGTTGAGTAGAAGGGATTGTTTATGTTGAGAAAGGTACATATGTTTGAACAGATGCACTAAATAGACCACTAGATGTTTGTGGGGAATTAGGCAGGGGGTTGTCTCATGGACAGTTCAAAACAGACACGTTTTAGGTATAATTTTATTCAGGCTTTACATGTTATGTGCACCCTATTAGCATTGCTGGGAATAAGAAGTGTGCTATGATACTTTAACAGATTGGCTGCATATTTTAAAATGCATACTGTCCTTACAACAAGTCTAGTGTAGCCTTTATGTGTGTGTAATCATATAACATTCCTTGCAGCCACTAATACCATTTCCACATGACTCTGCCCCTTCATTTAAGCAAAAGTCTTACAGACTTTGTAATATTTGTATCCTCATTAATTTTGCTTTGGCAAAATGATCATAAGAAAATGTTCCTAGTTTATAACTATGTCTGTGTTTGTTGAGCTTGGCAAGCTTGAACTTGTTGTCTTAAAATTCGTATGCATTACTGTTGATCTTGTGTTGTGGTTAAGCAAGTAGCAATGCGGTTAAGTAGTCAGTTTGCTGCTGTCAAGTTAAAGCATTCCTATTTCAGACAAGATTTGAGCGCAGGAAAGTGCTTATACTTTTTTCAGTGACTGGGTGGGGTTGTACAGTGCATTCAGAAAATATTCACCTCCTTTGATTTTTTTTTTCCACATTTTATTCTTGTTACACCTACAAATTTTAATGGCCTGAAAAAAATAATTTTTTTCATAAATATGTTTTTCTTTCCCCTAAGAACATTCATTTCTCTAGGATGGAAGACTGACATTTTTCATTTACAAAGGCATTTACCTGAGTCAATATGATGCACGTAGTGTTTTGACAGCAATTGGAACTCTGAGATTTCTTGGGTATATCTGTGTGAAATTTACGCATTTAGATTTTTGAATTTTTGTCCATTATTCATTGCAAACTTGCTCCAGCTCTGCTATATTAGATGGAGAGCATCAGTGGACAGCAATTTCTAGATCAGACCACAGATTTTTTTATTGGATTAAAATCTGGGCTTTGACTGGGCTATTGTAGAATATTAAACCTTTTCTCAAGCCATACTAGTTTTTCCCCACGTGCTTTCGGTCATTGTCCTCCTGGAAATGAATATTTGCCCTGAATGCTGTTCTTTGCCTAACTGTATTTGCATGTTGCCATTGATGACAAGTACCTTCCCAGTTCCTCTCGCTGAAAAGCACCCCCTTTGCTGCCACCTTCATGCTTGATGGTAGGGATGGTGATACCTGGGTGTTAGGCTGTATTTCCTTTGCACCAAAAAGCTCAACTTCAGTATTAGCAGACCACTGGATTTTCTTCCAAAAAGTTTCAGATTGTGTCACATGGCTTTTAGCAAAGTCCAGGTGTGACTTAATGTTGGCCTTTCTCAGAAGTAACTTCCTTGTAGCCACTTATACAGAGAGGCTGAATCTGAAATGCTAAAGACATTGTTGATGTCTGGACAGTTTCCCCCGTTTCAGGTGAAGAGTACTGCAGCTCTGTCTTGTAGCCGCTTGGTCAATTCTCTGGCAATTTCTATTCCTCTCTGCTTGCTCACTTTGGTATTACAGCCTATTCTTGGCAGTGTCTGTGTTGCGCTACATTTCCATTTTGTTACGATGAACTTCAGTACGCTCCGAGGGAGGTTTGGAGCTTTCACAATCATTTCACAACCTTCTCCAGCTTGCAGACGCTCCCTCAGATTCTACAGAGAGGACACCTGTGCTCTCAGCGGATATCCTTTTGGGTCTTGATGCTAAAGTTGGCCCATTTACCAGGTTCAGATGTTTATTCTGTTCATCTGATCCTCTGGATGCTTATGATCATGGTGATCGGTAACTCTGTAGTTTGTTACCACAGCGTTGTATGTAATTTTTCAGGCTCTAATTATATAGTGCTTTAGGATACAGAATTTTTGAAATACATATTTTCAAAGGGCTTCACTTACGGTAAATATTACATCTTACTATAAATACATTTAAAATGTTTACGAATTGATAAAAAACATCTGCCAAAAGTCTTTGAATTAATGACCATAATTAAACTAATTCCTGTTATGATGTCTGCATCCAAAAAGTGCATATAATTTCTGAAAAGGTTAACAAATGTATGGGAGGTATGGATACTAAACTGTATAAGCTAGCTTGGTGGAGCCAGGGATAAAAAATAACTCCGATTAGAATGCTGTGGAATACGATGGTTCCAGCAAAAAGTGTTTTGAACAAAATAGATCCATTTTTGGGAAGAAGCAATAATGTATCACACAGAGTAATGGTGGTGCTAAATTAAAAAAGAAAGAAGAAATTAACTGCAAAAATAAAGGGAATGGGAACCAGATGTTGACAGGAACAATCCCCAAAGCAGCACTGCATTCCTACAGAGACCAGAGGAATAATGTTGACTGTCTTTTGTGCTTCAAAAAGCAAGAGCCACAAAAGGTTGTTCTGGCTGTTCCGGTATGATGGGGCTCTTACTGCATTGTTCACTCTTCAGGAGTAGTGATGAGGACCCGTTTCTTGTATCTGTTGTACTGTATAGAAGATGCGGTGAGAAAGCAATGGCCCGAGGACGTTACCCAAGCACTTTCCCATCTGCGCTGGACATGTGCCACACACGTGAGCAGGGCCCCTTGCATGGCCTGCATCTGTGAAAACACAAAGCTCTGTTGTTGAGCATGGGCCATTCTGCCCGCAGTAAAACGCTAACATGATCAGAAGAAGCAAGCTGAATCTCAGCATAAAATAGATATTCCCCAAGCACATTCAAAATGAGTGATTTTTCCAGCACTGCATAGGGAGTGCATAAAATGCTGATGATTAGGCTGGACTAGGAAGCCTAACCTCCATCTTTTTCTCCAACTGACTGGCCATAACGTGGTCCAGACTTCTGTTTTCAGTTTCCCTTTTCTCTTTATATCTATAAAGCTCAATCTCTGTTTGTCTGTTTATTTATCTTTGTTTATTGTCCTTTGTCCTTTATACCCAGCTTCGTTTTTCAAGCCAGAATTTAGCACACAGGTACTTCTTACTTCTCACCCTAACTGAGGTTCTTGCCTAGTTGCACACACACACCAGGGAGGGGTGAATTAGGTAAGGGGGGGGTGTGCTGGAGAAAGAACCTGAACTGGTAACGGGGAGGGGTTAGATATTACACAAGATACATACACAGTACTATACACATTAGTAACTTAACTGGACTGTGACTGGCAGACATGCCACTCTCTGTGGCATCCGCCTGTTCGACAGCACTAACAATACTTATTTACTAAATGCAGCAGTTTTAGGGGTTATGCAGTTAGGGGATAAATGTGTTATTACGTTTTACTTTTCCACCTTTCTGCTTTCTGTCCTGGATAACGCTGGTAGCTTAGCTAGTAGCTTTTAATCTGTCCAGAGATATCTCTCAGTTTGAAATCCTCTCCTTTGGCAGAAGCCTCTGTGGCTCCTGTGGATTAGACTGTGGGCAGAGGCCTTGTTTCTTCAGTGCAAAATGCAGATGTTTCTGGTGCCATCACTGTTTGGCTAACTAAGGTTAAACTGGAGACCATTAACAATGGAAGGGTAAAAGTATCCTGCCAATATACATGATGCTCCTTGGTGTATTAACAACCTTCAGTTTTTCTGACTCAAATTAATTAGATAGTTAAATTTACATAATTTCTGAATCTAGGAGCAGACCTTTACAAGAAGTAAGTCTATGAATGTGCAATACACCTGCTGCCTCCCCTTCAAAGGATCTAGGCTCAAAACTCACCTTCCACTGTAGCCCCCTTGAGCAAGGTGCTTACCTTGATACAATAAGAATTACCTGGTTATGTAGATGAGTAAATTTTAAGTAGCTTAGCAAGTGACTTTGGAGAAAAACATCAGTTAAATGATTAAATGTGAAGGAAGGATAGGCTATAGCCTTCACAGTTTAAAAAAATGTTTATATAAGTTTTAAAAAAAAATTTCCAAAAAAAATAGTTTAAAGTATGTATTCCAGCATTCCAGATGAATGGAGACTTGTGTGCCATGCAACTCTACAGTTAGCGTGCTGTCTGATTTGGGAGGGACCATGGGGCTTCCCAAGATGTACAGTAGTCCCCCCTTATCTGCGGGGGATATGTTCCAAGACCCCCAGCATTATAAGCCTTTTTCGTAGCTTACAGAATGTCAAAAGCTTTCAGCGTACAACTGCTTCAGGATCCTAGCTCTTCTTTGGCTGTTCTTATTTCCTACACTGTGTTCACTGCCAGTTTTCAGCCAACTACCTGGGCTGTTTTGTCTGTGCTATTTTGCTATGTTTGATTCTGCAACAAAAGCTGTCTGCAGAGGAGACATTTTGGAATTCAGTGTTGTGTGCAAGACAGTTGCTGATGATTTCTGCAGAAGAATAGAGCACATAGTCACATACCATCCACTGACCACAGTTTTAGATGTTGGCTCAGGCAGTGAGACTCTACTAATTGGATTCCACCAGGATGGCTTTTTAAAAGGCTTTTAAAAAAGTCCTTGCAGGCAAAGTGCTGTAGTTTCCATAGTATCTTCTGAGTAGCTGAAAAGTTAACATTACAGAAAATACATTGTTGTAACAATAACTAAACAGACAGTCCTGTTTTGCTGAAACAGTGAAGCCTGCTTGTCATTGGTAGTTACAAAACCTAGACAGACACCTTAGTGTCCTTCGGCAAATTATTTCCGTGTTCTTTCTGTTTTGCTCATTACTAGGAAACTAATAATGAGGAAAAAAGCCCACAACACACATTCGCACACAAATAAATATTATGCAGTACTGTTCAGCACACTTATGGGCCCCTTTAGAGCCTGCTTTCTGTCAGTCTAACTGGTCCCAGTGAAAGAAGAAGTGACTAATTCAGGATGTCTGCATATATGTTTTTGAGGTAATAACTTATGTCTTACCTTTAGATTAAACCGTTTAATAAAATGTAATGATGAGTAAACTGAAATGGATTCCAGTATGAGTGGCCACTCTGTATATTGGATGGATAGTGTCACATTTGTCCTTTTATTAAAACATTTCCTAATAACGTGTGTCTGTATTGCAGTATATTTATACAATTTTATGCTTTAAAAAAGCATAATATACATATTTCTCAGGTTCACAGTAATCCGTATTTTGCTTTGACTTATTGATTTTCTTCAAAAGCATGGGAAACACTGTACTTCTTGCCATGTTTAAAAGCCAGTGGTTTGCCCAGGATTGAGTGCTGCCTGTCCCAAAAGCCTGGTCTCTATCAAGGCGTTTAATTTTTCACACATTTTGCTCTTTCCTCTCCGTCTGGGGAGACCAGCGAGGTGGGAAGATCGCCAATTTACTGCTGTGAAAAGGCTTCTGTTAGGTGAAAAATGAGGACTGAAATATATGGATTGGGCAATAGAAATATAGCTACACTAAATTATACAAAGCAGGCGTGACTAAGTTTTTGGACAGATGGAGAAAGACACCTTTGATCACAATCTCTATGTTGAAATGAATGATAAGGTAATAAATGGTGTATGAAGAAATATAATGCGGAGTTGCCTCTGGAATTCATAGCGGTTGAGCATTCAGGGGCTGGGGCACCTTCGAACAACATAAGGGTGGACTTACTTAAATGGTCTCTTGAGATGTGTTCACCTTTTTACTACAAGAGAATTGTTGCCTATGTTGCTTGTAAATGCTGTGGATACTGCGTCTCACATGCATCCTGAGTTTCATTCATTCATACACCTCTTCCTTACAAACTCCTAGAATATTTAGCTGACTTGCAGATTTGCCATTACTCTAATTGTCCTCATTAACGTAAACCTAATCACACAGATGACAGCAGGATTACAAATGAAAAACCATATAATGTCCTTTGTATTTTAAATCATCTGTAGATCTCTGGTAAGGAGCATTGCATGCGTTGCCATTTGCGTTATTGTGCTGGAATTTCAGTTTGCTTAATTTTCATTTAATAAGTGCCCTTTCACTTTAACTGCATTTTGGAAAAGAAAATGAAATGAAATGTAGTGGCTAGTCTTTGGTACTATTTTCTTTTTGAATTTTTCCATGACAGTTTTATTGTTCTGTACATTCCTACAGAAGAGAGAGATGTAGGCAGCTCTGCTCCAAAGCAAGACAGTAACAGAGTGTTTTACCATGTGCTTCACTATGAATACCCAGGCCTATATCTCCCAGATGCCCTTTCCATGGCACGGGAATGGCAGAAATACTGTACATTTCCTTTTCTGTAGGCATCACATTCAAATGATGCCAATTTATGACATGCACAATATAAACTGTAGCCACAGGTCAACTAGTTATCATAATCTTGTCTTGGAATAGATAACCATATAAAAAATGTTTTGCAGGTATTAAACAAATAATAGCTTATGTGGCTTTAATAAGATGTTTATGGACTTGTTGAAAGGATCTGTCAAAGCAAACAAAAACACGAGAACAGCTGGCGTCCCCTTCCAAAGACCAGAAAAATTTCTGCGGTCAAGTTTGCAGATGTAGTGATTTTGTTTACATAGTCATCTCAGTCACTTCCAGCACAAAAGCAGGTGAATGCTGTGATTGTCAAACTGGATATATAAGGTCATAGTAGCTTAATAATTCCTGAATTATGGAAGTATGAGGAGAACTTCACCTTCATCATCCACAAAGAAGTGAAACGTATAAATGTTCATATCCATTTTAGTCTGATTTTAACTTTTGTTTTTCAAAAGGTTTTGTAGAAGGTCACTACTGCTCTCAGTCACATAAAAAGTGCAAGGTATAAAAAATAACCTGTGAGTGATAAATGAAGTTTATCTTGAGCTTATCTTGTTATCAAGAATCTTCAGACCAATAAGCTGTGCTTTAAAAAGAAGCATCATTGTGTTATTTGCCTGTACCCCTAACTGATTTCTTGTAGGATGAATTTGCAAAATAGCTCATTCAATAAGAATCTCACTTGAGAGTTTTTTTTAATGTCTGTCCATTCTATGTGACAGCATACAGTTTGCTGCTCCCTCCCATGCTCTCTCCTTGGTACATGAATGTTCTCCTGAAAAGCATCAAGGCAGACTAGCCTTACAGGTATCAGGAGAAAGTAGACCTGTTCCATCTGTGGGACATGCAGGACCTTACGCAGGACCATGCAGCCTTCATGTTGCTGGCCATTATTCTCACTTGGTTATCACATACAGGTTATCGTTAGTTCCAGCTGCTCCAAAACCCAAAGCCAGTTCTGAAATCTGTTGCTCTTTGTATACCTCAGTTGAAAAACTATTTGTCCTTTTTTTCCTTAGTTGTTTCATATGTTACTAATTTCTAGAAAGGTGGAACTTTCAGGGATACGTGCAGGGCATTCTAATCACAGCATTCTAGGTTACCTTGTTATAGAAGTGTTCTGCTGTAACTTCTTCACATGAATAATGTGAAATTTTTATAATATGCCCAAAGCTGCCTGAATAATTAAGGAAAGGTATGTGTTTTGCATGCCAAATCAATAGTGAATCCTTTAGTTTCTCAGGTTTTTCCTCAAAATAGCACAAACAGGAATGAAAATGTTTGTGTTTTCTGTTCATAATTCTGGTTTTATTCCTTTTCAAACAACTGAAGGATGTGTAAATGTGGAGTTGTTTCTCCTTAAACTTAATTTTATAGTCCCATTTCTCCCATGCCCCCACTGCCAAAAAAGTCAGTTTTCAGGCCAAAGTTTTGTCTTGAATTTTTGTTTTTTTCATGAATAACATTGTTGTGTACAATCCACTTACAAAAATGTATACACTTGACCATCTGCAATGCATTTATAGAGTCCTTAACTGCAAGTCAAAAAAACCACTTAACTATTAACACTATGGTTTACTTTTCCTGCCCAAAAAATTAATGAAAGAACAACTGAAAAAGCACTTCCTTAGTACATTTATCTGCAGAGTTTCCGTCCATAACCAGTTTACTTAAAGAAGACAAATTGAGACAAATATCTGTATTGTAATGTGTAAAAATGATCTTTAAAAGTGTTCTTAAACTGCTTTTGAATAGTTCTTTTAGAGGTAGAAGACACTGCCTTTAATCCTGAATTGAATCATGTTAAATTATATGAACTTTTCGCAGAGGCTGCAATGTTTTCCATCATTTTTCTGCCTGCGTTAAACTTGATATCCCTGAAAACAAGCTTATTGATCAGTTTCTTCATTTTCCCTCACTCTAACAATAATAAAATGAGTGTCGAGAAGAAACTAAGGTGCTGATTTTGGAGAAGGAGCTGCTTTGCTTTGGAAAAGATGTCCAATTACATGGAAGTAGACCAAGAGGCAATACTACAAATAGTTCTTTAAAATGTTTTTTCCTCATTCAAAAAATATATAGGGTCCATTTCAGTTATTGCAGGCTGTTGTTTAGATGATGTATTACTGACAAAACCTAATTTCCATATTTTTATGGCCTGCTTTTGAAATTATGTCACTGCTTTCACCGTGAGGGAGAAACATCTCAACAAGGGACCATGCCGGAGAACTGACTGGTGTGCTGATCCATTACAGAATTCCCTTGTTTGTGACTCCAGCCTTTGTACCTCACTAATGCCAAATTATCAGGCTGTTGAGGTTGAAAGGACTTCTTAACTCTCCAACACAGCTCAGGTGCCCTCATATTTAATGGGTCGGAGAAATGGGTGGATTACACTGTGAGTACAGATGGTTGGCTGGTTTCATCACTGCAGAACGATAGTGGCCATATACACTTGTCAGCTACTTCATTAGGAACACCATTCTAATACTGGGTAGGATCCCCCTTTGCTATCAGAAAAGCTTGAATTCTTCATTGCATGGATTCAACTAGGTGCTGGAAATGTTCCTTAGGGATTCTGGTCTATGACATGATTGCATCATGTAATTGTTGCACATCTGTCACGTGCAGAAATCTGCCAATTCTGCCATACCCCAAGAACATCCCAAGTGATGCTGTGCATTGCACTGCTGTCACGTGATTGTCTGATTAGATAATTGAGTGAACAAACAATTGTACAGGTGTTCCTAATAAAGTGGCTGTTGAGTGTAAATAGCCACATCATAGAACTAAAATAACCTAATTTACTGTCTCAATCATGTCTGTCCAGAGCATATCCTGGAAGTGTTGGGGCTGGACTAGTCAGAGAACTATTGTGTCAGAATAGCTGCTGGATGGGACACTATTGTGCCGCAGGATATCTACACATTCACGCACTATGGGAAAGCCAGAGTTATGAATTAACATGAAGTGCATGTCTATAAAATGTCTATACATGCAAATGTAGGCTAAATACGGAAACTCCGTGTGGAGTGAGCTGGATTTAAGCCTACAGTACATAGGCCTGAGCAGCTCAGAAACAGTGAAACAGCAGCAATACTTGCTGTACCACTGTGTCATCATACATCTAAAACAATAATAAACTATAATAAAAATAAAAAAATTAAATTATGTCAGCTGCAGTTATATTCTTGACATAACCAGTCATTAAAGTATAGTCATAACTGCAGAGCAATTTTTCTTCTTCAATTGATTTGCAGTGGAGGGGCAAATATGCTGTTTTTTGGTTCTAGAAAAAAGTAGAAATAAGATATTAAGCTGATATATATGAAGTGATTGGAAGGATCTTCAGAGTCAATGATTTATAAAAGGATCTGTGCATACTCCTGATTCCAACCCTGCAGAGGGTCATAATGAAGCCCATGTGCTGCTTATGTGTTGCCACAGAATACTGTACATGTAACGGTGGGCCTTTCATTGAAAAATGCAATATGCAAAACTTTAAATGCAGTGCAGCTTGTGAAATTATATGTCTTTTTGTTTCGTTTTCCCTGTCATTTAGTATAGCAGAATTTTTCGCATCTTGTGCTTTCATTTTAATTCAGAAACAGGTATTTTATTTGCTGCCTACCGTAGGTTTCCCTTTGCAAAGAGCATAGACTGCTGTACTGTACATACTTCCTGTGAAAATGATAAATTTAATCAATGATTTCGCTTTGTATAACAAATGAATATACAGAATTAATTCTGTTCTTTGTCATTTAGCTACCACTTTTGTCCAAAGCCACTTACAATGTTAAACTACTTTTGTATACTTAATTTACCCTTTCTTCTAGCGAGGTAATTTTACTGGAGTAATTCAAGATAAATACCTTGCTGAACGGGACTGCAGAAGGAGAGGGGATCAAAATATTTGTTAGTAATGCTGCAGTGTCTCTGACGGCATGGTGTCTGCATGCTTTGCAGTTTGAAACACATAAACAGGGAACTTGCAAACTTTGTTTTTGTTACAAACGTTAAAAAATGTTTTGGTACTATTATTGTCATCAATGGAGTCGTATCCAATCCAGGGTTTCCTTTCCTAGCCACCCACCCAGTCACTCTGGATCGCTGGAACCCTGACTAGGAGAGAACAGTTAAGTATAATGGATGGATTATTGTTCTGAATAAAAATCTTTTATTTGGGTATATTAGGACATTTTAACTGGAATATTTTTGTGACTGAATCAATTTTTCCCATGACAAATATTGGTAATTCAACACAGGTTCTGGTTTTCTGCATTTTTTTGTTGGAATTAAATTAGTAATCAGTAACTGCTTTCTGCTTATTCATTTCCAGATACCTGGGGCAGGAATCATTTAAATTTCTCAACAAAAATGATCTGTTTTTTATTATTGCTGCGTAGATGGTTCCACCTTCCAAGCTAATTTCTTCTATTCGGAATGGGAAAAGTGTTGGTTAAGACTTAATTGTATAATATTTGTGAATAATTAGAAAATGTTGCTTATTTTGATTCCAGTGCCATAAGCATAGGAGTTATTGTTAAGTCAGCCAGCACCAGTGGGTCATTTGTGGGTCAGAAGCTAAGGTGAAAGAAGGAGGAAAAAGCTTAGGCATGATGGCAGCAGATACCTACTTTATAAATATTCGAACAAATTCTAACCAAACTGTAGTTGATTTTGCTGAAAAATTAAAGCTGATTTGTTCTTTAGCACTACTTGGTAAATATTACCAACAGCAATGATTGGTTTCTTCTTATATTGAAGCTTTAAGCTTGATTGCCTGTCAAGTCTACATTTTTAATTCAGAATATGATGTAAAATTAATGATTTGTGAAAATACAAATTTCTGCTTTTTCTTCAGTATCTTTCTATATCTATCTTTTGTGTTTTGTTATTTGTATCTGTAATGAATAAATTGTATATGTTAGGGAAGATCAACAAATTTTTGGCAGCTCTTTTGAAATTTTTCTACAATAAAATGTATTGAAGAAATTCAGTTTTCTGGACCATTACATGCTTCTGTGTGCATTCTGCAAATAGCTAGCACTCTGTAGTATCTACTACGTCAAAACATTGCATTATCCCCTATTTATCTTACAATATTTAAATATACTGAAGTGAGGATTAATCTTTTCCACAACGTATGAATTGCAGCTGTAAATGCAATTTAAGTTACCATGAAGGTACTTGTCGGTGGAATGCAAGGAAACCATTTATCTTTTAAGACAACAGACAAAGGGGGTGGTTAAAGTGGGTGCTTTTGATACCAATCTGTGGGTTTCTAATGAGGAGAAACCTGCATGTTTCACATCCAAATACTGTTATTGATTCCTCATGTGTTCGTGTTCCAAATTCTTCTCTGGACTTCACCTCTAGGAGCCTCTGGATGCTAATTCCTCTGCTGAGATACTGAACCGCACTGTCAGAAATGTGTGAACAGATTTGTTCAGAGTTAAACAGTGTTATTTGTTTCTGGTCACCACTACTAATGTTAAAGCAAATTGGACATGCAAAAGTAGTTGGACTTAAACATGGGAATTTTAAATTTTAAACAGATGAGAACTGTCACATATGCTATTATAGACTGAAGATGTGGGCTTCAGCCTATTTTGTGATGTTAAATGGAGACAAGTAAAGCTCAATGATACCAAAAAAATGTGTTCACCTCTAGTGTGCTTTGTTGTTCTATAATATATTGTGCTCTTATGTTTTGTCTGTTTCTTAAAATTGTTTTTGTTGTTGTCTTCATCCTGAATTAGCAGATTTTTTCATGACAAATGAAAATTTGTTTTAGACTTATATTGTGTAGTCCAAAGGGCAACAACGCACCCAATAGCTGCATGGAGGTGGCACTAAATCAGATGTGTTAAATTTAATCGCCTGTGAAAGTACCTGAGAGCTCTGCATGTGACCTCCCAAAAGGGAAGTTGTTCTCCTATTGTACAGACCTCAGGAGAGGAAATGAATCTGTGGTGGTTTGGCAAGGAAGTAGTCCCCAGAACATCTCCATGTGTGCTAGAGACAAGGAACTGAAGGACCATGAGGGCCACAACACAAGGTCACACTCAATAGATGGATGGGGAAAATATACACACCACCCTGTTTGAGCACACCTAATTTTTCCATTTGCCTCTGCACGGTCCTCAAAGTTCTTTTGATTTGGAAAACCTATCTGACTAGGTTTTATGGTAACTGAACAGTGTTTACTGGTCCCTAAGTTTGCGTGCTGGTGTTTACTGAGCCCAAAAGGTTTGTGAGATTTTCCAGTGTAAATAAATGGTTTGTGTTGCAATGGTCACTCAGCTGGGATATTTGCTTCAAATCAAATGGATGTTTACAGGCAACTCTTGACCACTGGCTCTAGCCATCAGAGCTCTGGTCCGATTTTATACCCCCTAGCTGTGTCGGAGTTAAGTAAACTAAAACGACATCCCTACCATGTGTTCATTTCCACTGTGAAAATAAGCTTTGCGTAAATATTTTTATTTTTATATATCCAGCAAATTCAGGGTGGTTTCTTTACCTTCCCTAATTTCCTCAATTTGGCTTTCTTTTTTGTTAGCGCTGTCTGCTAGATTTCCATTCAATTACGTACAATTTGGCCACATTCTTCTGTACTGCAAGGCTGGATTGAGAACAAATGTGTAGCATCCTGTATTCTCATTTTTTAGGACATCAGAATTTATTTTGCAGTCATAATATTTGCTCCTTTTTACACTGTCTGTAAAAATAATCATTTCTAGTCGCTGATCATTATCTTCCCTTACTTCCTGTATTTTCTGTGAAATTTTTTTTTTGTTTTATTCCTTATTCCATTTTTTTCATCCAAGAAATAGAAGGAACAAGACAGAGCAACACTGTGGTGCAGAAGGTAGTGCCTCACGTTTTCATGGGTTGTGGAATCAGATGCATGTGCTCCTCATGGCCACATGACTTTCCTCCAGGTGCTTTGATTTACTTCTACAGTCCAGAGACATGTTTCAGGTGAACTGATAACTGAATGAGTGTATCTTGTGTGATTGTCCTGCAGTGAACTGGCGTCCTATCCATAGTGCATCCTCCCTCACACCCTATACTTCGAGAATACAGAATCATTCATTATTACGAATATACAGGATAAGTTGACAGATATCCTGCTGGGAAGCCATCATTTAACAGTGAAATCAGAGGAAGCAACATTTTCCCAAAATAGATATTTGTAAAAGTTTGGGAATTGAATTTTTGGTTCTAAGATCGACAGAATGAATTTGGAGAGGTCTTGTTTTTTTCCAAAGGAAAGAAATGATACGAAATAGAAAACCCTAAAACTTAACAATGTAATGTTCCGGTGCTTAGATATTTTTCATTGGAACGAAACAGGGACTGGTTGTTATTGAAGTAACTAAAATGTGAGAAACTTACAAGATGTGGCTTAATAAAGCTGACTTGTGAAAGGAGTTACTAAGCCTTTTTATCTGAGTTTGTTGCAAACAGATTTTTAAAAGATTAGATTATTTTTTATGCCAGAAACTACTTATTTCAACATGCAATACTGGATAATTGATTGATTTCTTGGATTAATGGCTGCAAATACATTTCAGTCCCACTTGAAGAGAAGCACTCGCAAATGATATCAGGACATAACTATTTATGTTGCTCATGTGAAACAGAGAACACACTTCGCAGTATTCAGCTGAGGAATGACCATCTATGGTGAAATGTGGATTGATGTCAATTTTTAAAAAGTAGTTGACCTTTTATATGTTTTGCATATAATGACTAATAAATGTTCCAGTGACGGGTACAGATGCTATATAGTCATCGGAGATCACACAAAGTTATTACACTTGTTTTAATTTCCTCAAACACTCTTGCGTGTATTTTTTGTCTGCCTCTGTCTGAGTGTTTTTTTATTGGTATTTGTGAGTCACTTTGTTATTGTAGATATTTCAAATTTTCTGAGAGTTTTTCTGAGTCTTTTAAAGATATTTAAAGATGCTCTTGTGTAAGGTAAAATGTACTTTATTTTGACGACATTTAAAACTAGAGAAAACTGCATCCTGTGCATGGAATTGTGTGCTATTGACCTTTCAGATGAATTGGCAGTTAGAATAACAATACACTGCTAATCTTTAGGACAATACTAAAAATTTTCCATGTTTTGCAGATCAGGTGTCACTGTGTGCTAAACTGTTAGACATAAAATTAATGCCTTGGGGTGTTTCTTGAATAAATTAAAATTTTGAGGTTAATTTTAGATGGGGATTACACGTAATGCAGTGGGTATTGCTAGTGAGTCATAGTAGCTGAGCTGTGTGTTTGGGTCTACCATTGAATCTGGCTCTGGAATAGGTTTTCAGTGTTCCTGTTCCCCTTGTGTTCATGACCCAAAGACATCCACAGAAAAAAGGTGCCCCCCCCCCCCACCATAAAAACTGTGTAATTTGAATTAGACTCAGAGGCACTTATCCTACCCTACTGGGGATTAAGGAGCATATCCGTGTATATTGAGTTATTCTTTCAGTATGGTGATAGGACTAATATATGAGTTCTTTCCTATCAACATCTGGAAGATAAATCAACCTCAGTCATTGCATAGAACTAACATGGATCATTATTTTCCGAATGCTACTGCTTTGATGCTGCTTTAACTGTATCTCTGCAGCAGAAGATGGAACTTGTGATTGTGTTCCAGCTCAAGTGCACATTCACATTGTGACAGAGTCTATCACCAGATGGACATTTTCCTACGAAGAGCTTCCAAAGTTTGGGCAATAGCTTTAAAACCTGGAAGACTCTGAATAAGTCATTGGTCAACAGTCAAGGACCTCTTTTGCTGTGTTGAAAAGTTCTCACTATTTCTCTGTTGGGCTGGAGACCAGAAAGCCAGGAAGACACTTACAGTATGAATGTAGTTGTCCTGTGATGGACTGGCATCCCATCCAGGCTGTAGTGTTTCTCATGCCCTCTGCTTCCAGGATCATATTTGCTTTGGAAAAACTACTGCTAAAAGAGGATAGGAAGGAATATATGTTACCTGCAATTATGATTTATAATGGATTTTGAGCTGATCCATTGTGGCATGTATGTGTCAGATTACTGCAGTGTAGAAGACGTTTAATTTGTTTGGTGAGACAAAAAAATGGCTTGCTTGTGTTAAATGTTGTAGTGTTTTTATAGTTTTGTATGTATAGTTTTTCTTCTGTGTCATAATGGAAAATCTATTGTCTAATACAATAGAATGGGAAGAATGACTCTTTAAAAATAGTAATCCTGTTACTGTAACTAAAACCCCAGTGCTATAGGACTGCTCAGCCAAGATTACAATGAATAGTTTCCCATTGAAATTAATATTTTATAAAAAAGTTTGTGCAGCACAGAAGTTGGCTGATGGCTTGCAAACAACTGTGCAGTGCGTGCTCAGGACTTTAATAGTTTGTGAAACATTTTAATTTCTGAGAGACACATATAGTCACATAGTGTGATGGAAACTACTTGTAGAAACCAAACTTATATGCCATAAATATACAGCATTGTCAGAAATATGTGTAGAGACTCACGATTCTTTTATTTGTTATATATTTTTGTGACATATTCAACGAGAAGACAAGGGGTCTCTTAGGCCTTGCGATACAAATCATACATGATTACTTAGAAAAACCCAAGTTTGACACAGCAGTGCCCCAAAAAAGACTTACCAATAAGTACCAGTCATTCATAAATGCTCAGGTAATGGAGGGGAGTAAAGTAGAAGGGTCAAGCTTTTGCTATATTTAGAAGGACTATTATTTCTTTTGAGCACCTATGACAAGATTTCTGGCCAACTTGTGTGAAAATGTTACCGCTGTATTTTAGACTCTTATGAAGGGCTTAGAATATGTTAGTGCAGTTGTAACAAAACAGACACGGGCTGCGTAGTGTCTGTGAAGCTGAAACGTTTCCTTCTGGGTCCAGCAGTCATCATAGTCCCAGGTGCATATAAAACTCAAGCAGACGGGCAATAAATTCCCAGCATGCCATTTTAAATCGACATAAAATAATGCTTAGTAAGGAGTTTTTTTGAAACGCACTCATGAGAATGTGATACAAGTGCCTCTAAAACTACACACACAAATTAACACTAATGAATTGCAAAGTGAAGACTACATACAGCATTGTTAACTTAGTGGGATTTACACATTTTAGTCACTGTGGCTTTTTATCCAAAAATTTGAACTGAAGACCATGTGTTTTTTATAATGGAATGTTTATGCTTAAAATACATTCCAGCTGCTTTTGCAGTGTGACCTCTAACTGTACAGATATGTGACCCATGAACACCACAGCTTGCTAATGCTGACCATTGATGATGTTTGTTACAACTACTGATTTATCTGATGCAATGAGAAGGGTTCTTGGACTATTTGCGCCTTGAGGTCCCTGTGGTTATCTGCATTTCCATTTGCACATAAGCACAGCATATCTTTTCTGGCCGTGTATCCAGTGGGCTTATTTTGTTGCGCTGTGCCATTGGTGTTAAAAATGATCTTGAGCTTGCACAAATTTTCCTTTTTGTTTTTCTTTTTCTTTTCAGTGCAATAAATCATGCTGTTGTTGCTTTAGAACTAGACACAGACAGAGTTGGTGAAAGGGCTTAACAGTGCGCATTCAAGGTTGCTGGTACACTCCTGGCGAACCCTGCACTTCAGTGACCTGCCCGAGGCTGCCAGCTTTACAAACAGATGCTTCCTCCCAGTGGGGTTAGGACATGGGCCTTCGTGACCAACAGTCTGATGGTGAGGGAACTGCACTGTTCCTGGTGCAGAAAAGTAACCTCAGCGGCGCTGGGTCATGCCATCTGATGCTGTGTTGGAGGCTATGATATTTCCTTGGAGTACTGGGTGATGCATTGTCCTTGAGAACCACAGAGAGCACAGCTGAGTGCAGAGGAGGCTGTGACCTATGATCTAACACTGCGTTGTCTATATTCAGTCAGCAAGGTGTTTCTCATGCACATTTTTTTTTTTGCATTTGTTACAGTTTTCACTTTCCTGAGTTCTCAACCTCACTTTTCTGAAGATTCCTAGGACACTGCTCTCAAAGGGTTGCAGTCATCTGTCTTTGAGTACATTTAATTATTAGAGTTTGTGGTGAATAGTCTCATCCAATATCTGTTATAAAGATTTTGTTGTCATGGCTAAACATTCAAATATTCTGCATTAAATTCGACAGTCTGAATATGTTTTTTTAATATTTAAAACAGATGTGGTTTTGTTTGCTGTGAACACTGATCATTTTATGAGAAATATGAACCAGAGGAATTGGACCACTGCAAAAAAACCACACTCTGTACTCTGAGGCTGTATTAACAATCAGATGGTCACAATCAGATTAAGTACATAATCGACCCTTAGTATGCAAATAGAAGTTAATATATTGTTTTGAGGACGATAAATCTTGAAAATGTCTCCATAAAAGGAGAATTAATGAAATAAAATAAAAGAATAGAATAAAAGAATTTATCATTCACCAGTAATATTTGCACAGTTTTTTTCAGTGCTGTAGCATTATGTTTTCTTCTATTTGTTTCTCACAATTTTTTCCTTAAAATTTAAGATAATTGCTCTGACAGTATTGATGTGTGACACATGTTCTAGGCAGTAGTGAATGCCTTCCTGTATTTTATTCCGCTGTGTATGTAAAGTTTTATATTTTCACTTTTTGTTAAATATGAGCATGATGTTAATCATAAGAGGTTTTTGAGATTAAATTAAAAATGAAACAAAAAGTCATACATTTTGACTTTTTCACCCCTGCCCTAAATGATTTAACTTTCCGCATTTTTTCGTAGGACATTGTACTTCAGGTTATACTCCAGAACGTGTGCTGTGAATGCAGAACAGTTGTTCCTGTGAAAGTCTGTGAACCAGCAAGGATGGAGGTGCTCTTTAACTACCAGATCAGTTTGGCTGAGCAACCGTCAGGTGGCCAGACACAGAATTCTTACAAATAGCTTTTTGTTGCTTTTGCTCTGTGATTTTTTTTCAGCATTGGTATGAAAGAGAAAGAAAATGCCCAATAACTCATATGCCGAGGTAATTTTGGATCTCTCTCTCACACTCACACTCAAACTCTCACATAGTTTAAAACTTTCGACTCTGGGCTTCCTGGCATGAATAGTGAACAAAGTGATGTGTTTTGAGTGTGATAAGTGGAATATCTTCAAAAAGCTGAAGGGCTACTTGTCTGAATCCACACTGTGGGTAGTCGCAGCTTCAGCAAAGAGCCCTGCTCAATATATGAACCAGATGACCCCTTGGACATCCAACTAAGCAGGATAGAGGATAGATAGAGACTGTAAAAATGAATTTGTCTGACAGAAGTGTTAGACAAAACCCCAACTGTGTGTCCTCATGTCAGTCACGTACAAAGTACTGTGTATAAACCCCCACTAATCTTCATGACACCGCATACACAGTTTTTTGCAAATCTCCTTCTACCCTAATACATCAACCTTTGGATGTCCCTTAATTACCCACAATTCCTCTGTATGTTGAAGAGTGTATTTTGTAGAGATCTGCATGAATGTAACAGAAAAAAAATCTGACAGTGGCATAAATTGTAAAATATAATGTAATGTATATACCAATGGAGGTCGGCCAGGATTTTAATAAGTGCTTGAAATGAGTGATATTTTGTAAAAAATTTCCAGTAAAGCATGTAGCCTTTCTTTTGCTGCCACAAGGTATCTGCTCCATGGTCTTTGTAAAGTGTGAACTGTTCTTGTGTGAGGTTATCTTGCCTATAGAATGTTAAATGTAAAAATTCAGCAAACAGTAGTTTTGCCTCTCATTTATGACCTCCATAATAACTTCCTTTGAAAGCTTACAGCAGTGCAGTACTAATCTGCATGTTGAGTCATGTTGAAGCAAAAACAGATTGCCTGTTATTTTAAAAGGAAATACACATGTCCTTAAAATCATAAATAAATAACATACATAACAGTAGATACTTTAAAAATGTTACAGCGGTCAGCTGTCTGTAGTTTGTGGAATCAGAGTCATT
Source organism: Arapaima gigas (assembly GCA_900497675.1). Taxonomy (NCBI): domain Eukaryota; kingdom Metazoa; phylum Chordata; class Actinopteri; order Osteoglossiformes; family Osteoglossidae; genus Arapaima; species Arapaima gigas. The sequence goes on from UFQX01000247.1 coordinate 462,254, forward strand.
CAAACACACACAAACACACGTGGCAACATGTATTGTGTGCTTTCTTTGTGAGCCAGGGTTCAAAGCTTGGAATAGGCCTCAGATGTTCAGTTTTGAAAGTTGAAAGAAGTACAATAACAACAGAGCAAAGTTTTTCCATCACTCCTGGCAACCAGAAGCATTGTTTATTCCTGCGTTTGTTCATCTTTCTTTATAAGATGCCTTTGTAGTGTGATTCAGCTCGCACTACAAACATGCATACACACACGCTTTCTTACACTCATTTGCCTCTGCAGAAAACTACATTTTGGTGCCCCTTTGCAGTCTTGTGGGTCTCCATGCGTGATTAACCCATGGACACCCAACCCCCATCCAGGCATGGAGATTGAAAGCTCCAGGAATGAGGTCTAAGAATAGAGGTCAGGGCCTCCCAGTGGTGGCCCTAGAGTGTTGACTTTTGTAGAGGGTGTTAGTCTTGTAGTGATTTACGCTGAGCAAGCAGGCTTAGTGCACACACTGCCCAAGGACTTGAAGAAGATGTAAAGATGAATATTGAAAGCCTTGCCATTGACCCTATCAGTCTGGTTTCAGCCTCAGCCTGCAGGGTGGATGGATGTGGTTACTGGAGGAGATCGCCTGACCTTCTCTCTGGAAACCGAATCATGTCTCAAGCTTTATCTTTACTTCATCCTTTCTGGTCTATTTTGCAGACTCAGAATGGCTGTGTGTGTTTTGCTCACAGCTGAATTTGACCTGGGTAAACATTGATGATGGAATAAAATAACTATTTTATGAAAAAGAAACTTTTGAATGATTTTTTTAACGTTCAGAAATTTTACTGCATTATCCCTTATTTTATTATGAACAGCTACCTGATCCTCTTTTTGCTGCTTACCGTGTAATTTAGAGGTAATGCTTTTGTTCCCCATGCATACAGTATATAGTGAAGTTTTCATTAAACTGTTCAGCAGATGAGTTGTGGATAGTTTGTCATACATTTACTGTATATGTGCTGAACAAAATGGATAATTAACTGCAGATCCACCGCATATGTGTTCAACACTATAATTGTCTATTTACGTAGTTCTTTGCATTCATTGCACAGATATTCAACAAAACCGACACTAATCCAAATGATAACTGATAGCTGATTCTGAGGACTGTATTTGCTTCTGACTGACAAACAGTGTTTGAGAGACTTTTGGTGTGTTTCTGGATTGACTACAAATAACATGGTCTGTATTCTGACCTCTTTGGAGCCTTTACATTCCAGACTGGGTCCGTAGCCTCAGCTGTCACTGGGTTTATTCCTTCAGCATGTCTGGGCTGGATGAGGGATGATGATTTTGGATGCTTATGTGGCATGACCACCATGGAACTGGTGCGATGATGATGATGATGATGATGTGATGCTACCAGTACTGTCCCACCCAGAAGGTCCACTTTGTGATCACCTCATCTCCTTCCAGCAGTCTGTCGCTGTAAGGCAGATGAGTGAGCAAGCTGGTTTACATACATGGGAAGAGGACTAAGTGGAATCCAGTCCCGTGGCCTGTTGCACTAGGGTCAGGATTTGATTTTCAAAAATTGTCACTTCCTCAAGCAGATTTTACAGGTTTCCCTGTTGTTGTTGTGCTCTTGTAGATGATGGGACTCAATGTCCTTCCCATAGGTAACATATATGTACATACACACCCTGCTCCCCAGAAAAGTTTTAGTTTATTTAACTTTAAAATAATAAAATAATGTGAAGAAATTCAGGAACAAAATTGTTCTCTGCATCTATTATTACTGGTTCATGGAATAACTAGCTTTTTACTGAAGGTTTCAGGACCAAATGTACTATAACTTAGACCATAATTTTTACCATTATGAAGAAATATTATTTGCACTTTACTAACAGGTGGAATCCTGCAAATCGCAGTTCTGTGTGTGGGAGAGACCCTGGAGAACAGTTTCAACTGGACTATATTCCTTATACAAGGAACTGAACAAAGAAGAAAGTATTCATTATTAATTCTGGTTATGAAACATACTTCATATTTTTGAACTTCCAGTGTGTTTAAGCATTGATGTGTATTAGGATATATTTGTAGTGGTTTGCAAAAATATGCAAAAACAAATAAAGATGTGCCTTTAAACTTTCTCTAACATGAATGTTGGTACAGTGTTACAGAATAGTGGCCCCTGGCTTCATGCTCAGCATCAGCACTATCCAGAAGTGTTTGCTGTCGGCAGCAAGAGAGCGACAGGTATGGGGTGGACTGGGGGGGGGGGGCTTGGGAGGATTGGCTGGAGGATCCCAGTTGTAACCTCCCATATCTACACTGAACAAATCTCCCTTGTTCACCTTCATTGTATATACATCCTCTCTGTATGTGACACATGTTCTAAAGTGGTTTGTTTTTCAGCAGATTTATGAATTTATCTCCGTTCTCTTTGCTCACTTCTTTGTTATTCTCTGTTGTTCTTATTTTCCTTCAATACTGAAGAAAACCTCCAGGTGTCAGAAGCATTAGTCCACACTGCTGGCTTTGAGTAAACTGTACTAATAAAAAGGATGCAAAAGAAAGCCTGTATTTTACTTAGGCGATAAAGCAACTTGCAGAATTTATTCCAGTTATGCAGGTGGGTGGTTTGCTTTAATAATTCAGGTAAAGTACTTTTCCCAAGTATGCCAGACTAGTAGCAAGTTCAGTTGGGCCAGAGTCCTGCATGTCTTAGAGTATACAGTATAGTTCATCTGGTGCCTGGTTGACATGTGAAATGACAGGTGAGGTTATGTACTTTCCAAGTAGCTACTTCAACATAGCAGTTAAACCCTGGAGCCCTCAAGATGAGAACTTTGGCATGCTGGTATAAAGGTACATTTTTATTATGTGGCTAACGCCTCCAATTAAATCAAAACATCAGGAGGATTCTAGATAGAAAATGGGTATGTAAAAATCCTTTTTCTAACAAACAAACATCTTCCTGTAAACACCTTTCAACGGTGAAGCCTCACAGATAAAGTCACTGGCAGGGATGCTGTTTATTTTGGCATCTAAACGGAATAAAAAATCTTTCCAAATGAAGGAAACATCATAAGTTTTTAGTTATCCATTTATGGTACTTTTAATACCACACTTTACTATAGGAGAGATTCATTGGAATTAGTCAGTCACATAATGAAAACACCTTTTAGCACTTTAAACTTTTTGTCAGCCCGCTTTGTTTCCCTGATCTCTAAAAATCAAGGTGGAAAGTTCTTCTTTGAACTTTTGCTTACAGACTGCTAATTTTAACTAGGACTCAGTGGGAGGTAAATGCATGCTGTATTTTGGAATTTTCTCATATTTACTATTTGTGTCACTGAATTGCTTATGTTTAAAGTGCTGATGTTTGTAAGCATTACTAACAAGTTGCAGAACTGATTAGCTTATTGATGTTTCCTCACAAACACTGCGGTCTCCATGTTGATTTTGAGGAATGGGCCATCCTGCCAGTGGGACAGAATGGCATAAACCATTTAATGGCCAACATTATAAAAGTATTACTTTTAACATTTTTTTATCCCCAATAACAAATATCTTTAATAATACAGACCACAATGATGTATGTGGAGCACACTCTGTTGGAAATAATAACATTTAATACAGACCATCCTGGACTTATGACATGCGGGATGATGACTTGCACCTATGGCAATTGATAGATAGGTGGATAGATAGATAGATAGATCAAAAAATTGCACATGTACCCAGTTAGGCATTTTGTCTACTACGTAGAGAGCTCCCAAGAGTTTAGTTCTAACTGGAGTATAAGGCCTCCAGTCTTGGCTTGGAAGCCTGTACCTATATCCAGAATGCTATATGTATTTATAAGAGATATGAAATATGCACAGAAACATATGCAGTGCCAAATAACAAAGTGAGTTTTCAGTTAACGTATTGATGGTTTTATGGTACACAATACCATAAAAGGCTCAAATATCCATCAAAGTGTCTTCAATAATTCAGTAGCAACTGGCCAGCTCTCTCATGCATTGCCAGCTGTCTTTTTGATTTAATAGATCCCACTCACTGACTCCTGCGATTTTCCTTCATAGACATTTGCAGCTGTGAACACAAGGCTGACAATTGTGACAGTTTGTTTGATAAAAACGTTAGAATAAATTGTCAGAAAATTCCTTTAGGCATACTGTTCCTGAATATGGCTTCACTTCACTTTTACATCTAAACGTGAAATAGTGAAATACGGTCTTTTTAAAAAACTATGAACACTGAGAAGCATCATTTTTCCCTGAAATTTTTGTGAAACTCAGTGACACTTCCTGAAAGTAATTGCTTTAGATATTATTATTCAAAAATATAGATTTCAACATCCAAATCAGCCACAACAGATACCAGCAAGAACAACTGTTATTGGAAGACAAGTTTTCCATTTGAAGCTGGTAGTAGTGTTGCCACTATCTGCAGAATACTAGATAACTGACTGACTTTAATACATGTAGAAGCTCATGCTTGTACTTGTAAAAAGTGCTACCAAATGGAGCTTAGAAGTGAATCTGGCTGAAGTTAACAGATGTTTTTTCCTGATAAAGTTTTTACTGAAGCCCTTCATAAAATGTAGACCTGGTGCCTTACATGAGATAGTTTTGCACAGCTGAGAGAGACCGTTTGTGTCAGGATGGTGTGGGTTGTTTTAAATAATAAGGAGGTGCATTATGCAGCTTTAAAGATGGCACATTCATGGTTATAAATAGAGGCACTGTGAATATTGCTCCAGAGACTGTTTATTTACAGTTACCTGAAGCTACTAGGTGTAGCCCCCCTACCCTTAATTCCCCAAAAGTAAAGTTCAAATACTGGGCCTCAACGTATAAACACCTGACTGCACACTTAATGTATTGCCTGGCAAGTTAGAGGTGAAGCTGTTCTGAAACAAGCTCTGCTTTACTTCATAGCAGGAAACTTCATCTCTGCAGTCTTCTTGACAACAGCACAGGCAGGTCCATGGTTGTGCAAAATGCCAAGAATACAGCCTGTTGTAACCCTCACATTGCAGAGCCTCGCATTCTGGTTGGTCCTGCTTCTGACACCACCTGTGACCCACCCGGCTAAGTGGGAAGGTAAATGCAAGAGTCATGTGGAACCACTGTAAGTTTATTCCATTCAGTCATGTACCAGTGATCTATTTACAGGTCCAAGAGTGCCAACAGTAACTGTTTACTAACATTTCTGCTAACAACACAATAGTCTTTTGAACAACAATATTCTCCCTTTGCTTCCTTCTCATTCTCTCTATCATCTCAAACTGTCCATAAAAAAAACAACTTTATACAAAAGGCTTTGCCCTCAACATTTCCATTCAAACTAACAAACATCCATCATTCATTTATTGCAATACACTCAATGTTCATTTAGCACAACATGCTAAAAATACAGTATTTCTCAGTTTGTCCAACTCAGTTCAAACAATATATCAATTTTTACCATCCATTTATATATATATATGTGTGTGTGTGTGTGTGTGTGTGTATATATAAAATCCACATGCACAGACACATTAGGAAGGGGTGATGGGGGGGGGGGTTGCTGGAGGAAAGACCCAAACTGACAACAGGAAGTTACATATCAAACACAGACATACAGAGTAATGGAAAATTTACTAACATAAACGTAATAAACTTTAGTGATGTATATTTTGTTATTACTTTCCTCCTTTGCACCTTTTCACTTGACTATGGCTAACATATCACTCTGCAGTGTCTGTTTGCTCAACAGCATTAAAAAAACTTATATACTGAATGCAGCTACTTTAAGGGTAATACAGTTCAGTGAAATATAATGTGTTATAATACCTTTCCACTTTCTGACCTGGGCAGTGCCGAGTATCTCAGCTAGCATAGTTATAAACAGAAAAACGGAATTTGGATTTGACACTGTATTTAATTAAATCTCTTTTCTTAAAAAGTTTTTTTTTTATCCCTTTCAGCTTTGGAGAATGGTCTGGAAACAATCACATTCCGTCAGACTTCTTTATTCGGTGTTCAATATGTTGTTTTTAACTAATGGTGAGCTCATCAAAGCATTGCTTGAACCAGTGCTGATCCAAAGTGCTACCCCTTGAAAGAAACCAACAGTAGCATTGACCCTATTTCCTTTCAGAGACTGGCTTTGAGTGGAGACTAAAGTCTGGACCGCAGACCCAGTTTCTCCACCTCATCAGCCTTTGTTTTTCTTGGTGATGACATGGTGACAGTGGTGTTTCACATGTGCATATGTGTACCTCTGTGTTTCACTTGTGGATTTTAATGTAAAACAATGACTAATAATTATCAGAATAGTTTTTAACTTTCTTTTGTTTTACTTCTTTGTGGAGGTTATAAATATACAGAAATTTTAAAATAATGTGGCAACGTCTTGAAAGCTTTTTGAATGGAAACACTGCAAAATAACATAAAACAGAAACGTTTGTAAGGCAAGAAGCATGACAGAGAAAAGAAAGAAGTTTAACTGTATGTCAGTGACTTGTCCTGTTACCAACCAGGTGTTTTCATTATTACATGGTGACCATTTTGTTGCTTTATGGCCAGAAGTTTAATTCTGAGAAGAGGATTATAAACAATGCAAAGAATACTTTTTGGTACTGGGGGCTTCTAATAAAATACACTTTATTAAGTACAGTTAGGTAGCACCAAGTGGGACCCTCAGCAAGAATGTATGCTTGCAACACGGGATATTATTCTGTTGGAAGTATCAGTTTGAGAAAGGTTAGCCAGTCCTTGAAGGGATGAACGTGGTTAGTAGCAATGTTTTCGTATGGTGCAGGATTCACATGATGCTCAGCTGGGACTGAAAAACTAAGAAAAAGCCCATTCCCCACACCATTACACCACCACCAGTGTGTAGCTGGTCAGGATGGATCCACAGATTCATGGTTGTTCTACCAATTTTTTGACCTTACCATCAGTATGTTACAACCAATATAACATGTTATACTTGTTCATGATTGAGCTTAAATTCTAAATGGGGGAAAAAAACTTAAAAATATCCTCCGCCAGTTGAAAACAAAGGATTGTAAAGGCTCCAGGGTCCACGAACAAAGTGTGGAATAGTGTTTCACTCCAGATTGGTGATACTCCAGAAATGTGCTGTACAAGATGCACAACGTGTAGGAACATGGATGTTTGCTGATTGTTCTTACCCTTCTGGCTATACCTGAAGACCATTTTCCTTACATATTCCATTTTGGGCAATTCACATAAAGAAACAAAACAATCTCTTTCTCCAACAAGCTAGGCCCATCAATTAAAAGTTACAGATTTTTCGCAGTGAAATCTTGCAGGTTTATCCTGTTTTAAGTTAAGTTGTTTTCAATGGTTTATTTAATAATTTATGCAATTCCTTAGAAATTTCAAGGGAAAGAAAATAAAGTCTGAAACTGAAAGTAAATCAGACCATTAGTTTGAGGGCATGGAAGTCTGCCCTGACAATAATAGTCTAAACAAAACGTATAATTAGAAACTTGTGAGAAGAGGGAACCCCACAAGTTCCAAACATAAGTAATTTGGAAAATATGTACATTTTTTTAAAATATCTAAGCCTATTTCCCCTTGAATCATGAATACTTCTGGATGGCAGTACACATGGAGATCTTGGATGAGAAATGGAAACTGTAACAATGTCCAAAGGTTGCTGGGGGTTTGAATGGCATGTTGTCCATAAGAGTCTGAAACCATTCTGTTGATATCAGTGTGAGGAATGCAAAATAAAAAAAATCCACTTAGTGCAGATGAAATGCACAATTGTGAAATGTGGAAAATTGTTCAGCCTGAGTGCTGAGCTGCACAAATTTTTAGTCTAGTTGGCTATATGGACTCTTAACCATTATTTGGCTAATTGTCCATGAGCTGTAAAATGTAGAGTTCCTTGGTGTTCCTCACATATGCGTATCCATTGTTAATGACATACTATTAGTTAAAATGCTTTTAAATGCTGGGGTTAACCCCCTAATGGGCCATGATGCCTTTATGATTTGGCAGCATATTATGAAAAGCAGCAAAACTAATAGAAATATGGCACTTTAGATCTCCTCAAAATGAAAATGATTTGAAATATACTCTCCATGTCTGTACCCTAAACATGAGATATGACTCTAGTTAGTATTGTGGCCTAATGAACTCAAAAGCTTACTTTGTGTAAGATTTACAGTATCTTTACAACATATATGACACTCCTATAGACAAGGATAGGGTCTGGGAGCTATTAGTAGAATTGTCTGCTCTTTGTGGTGTGGGATAACCCTTTGGTAACCTTACTGAAGGAAAACAGGCACAAAACCAAAGTCACAAACATAGTCACATCTGACAAAAGTGGCATTTCAGCACTTGTGGGTAATACTTTAAATGTTTTATGGCATACAGCCTGCACACATTATGCTTCATTCTTCACCCATGCAGGTGTACTTATATTTGCCCCACATATTTCTTGCTACATTTTTTGCAATACCTGTATAGAGAAGGGCCTCAATATATGGCAAATTTTAAATGCTGTATGTTGAGTATGCAGGGTAGCTGAAGGCAGTCTTATAGACAGCTGCAGATGGAACATGTGAGTTCCATATGGAGCCCTTCCTGTGCAGTCTTTCCATGGGATAACACCAGCACAGCAGGTCATGAAAAAGACATCTGAATGTTGGCTTGTGTTTCTGGACATGTCCTTTTGTGTGACATGAATGATGTAGATGAGGTATTGTTAAGGCACAGGGTGGTAGATATTGACCACGCATGTGTCATGGGAGACGCTACAGCTTGCGTCTGTGTTTGCCAGAACGCACAAGTTTAGACACTCATCCTTCCACATGAGTAATGAGTAACTGGCACAGTTTTAGGTTGATCTTCATTCCATGCGAGATGAAGATTCCTGTTTTCTACATTGCCTGTGTTGTGTTTTCAGCATTCTCGACTGTAGTTTTCGCTTGCAACAATAGCAACCAGGTGACCTCATCAAATACTAAACTAATCCATGAGAAATATGGTTGATGCAATTGTTTTTGACATTGGACTTCCTTGGGTCCTGTAATCTTATTGGGTTTATGCACTTGCTTGTTGTCTTCATTTCTTTCTGATTTTCCAGATGTTTCCATCAGCTGTTGCGCTATTTTAATGCGATGTGGATTTAAAGTAATGCTAAGAGTTTGTAATCTTAATAGTCAGTGTTAGAACAGTGCGCTGTTTTCCCAAAAGAATTGTAGCAACAAAATGATCTTAACTTCACAGTCAATTAAGATTATTTGAACTGCAATGTTTTTGGGAAACCAGCCCAAGTAGATTTAAAACAATGTCATGCAACCATAGATTTTGTTTGATAGGTCTAATTTGTTATGTTTTTTTTCCACAAATATGGAAAGGTAGAGTGCAGTGTGTCAAATATGCCACATTGCAGCACCAGTCAAAAGTCTGAGTACACCGGGTGGATAGGAGAGTTTAAGCAAACACCAAGTCCTTACATCAATGGGAAGTGCTGTAGAAGAGCTGGGAAGACCTGCTGGAATCCTTTAACCAAATACCTTGTATAACAGATAGATAGATATACAAAATAAAACAAACAATAAACTTTACTAATCCTGAAAGGAATGGCACAATATGTGAAGCCTTTCAGTGTCTGTGATGCTTGGAGTGCGTGTGTGATTTGGGTTGATCACAGAATGCCTACAGGAACCTTCATCTTGTGACTTTGCAACCCAGGAGACGTCGGGGGGATGTGTTTGTCGTGTGGCTCGTGTGGCTCGTGTTTCCTGTCTTTCCTGCGGTGAGAGGACATGCTCTCATAGGATCATATCTGTCACATGCTTGGAGAGTCTGTTTCAGCACCCAGACCGAGAGGGAGCTTTATCATGCACCACAACAGGCATGCCTTCAGGGGTCAAATGGAGTATCAGGTCAGTTGAGCACCAAATCGGTCCCACCGGATCACACTGTGTGCTGTGAATTTTGTCAAAATTAGATCTTTGTCTTTATTTTTTAAAGGTAATATTTTTGACATGAATATACAAAACAAAACACAATTTTCACAGTGCTGTTCCTTTCTGTTTGAGAAGTAAGTCTTTGCTACTTTCGTAAAACACCATCAGATCCTAGCTGCTCTCATGGGAAGAAAGTACCACATAAATAAATTGAGCCATATGGCTGGGAGCTGGAGATCACATCTCCATTTCTCCCTAATGGAGGGAGTAGTGTGGGAGTCCTGGTAGCCTTTGACTATAACTCAAAGTAATGAAAATGAGAAAAGTCTGTTGCAAGTCAGAATCACTTGATTCTTAACTGTCTGTCTTTACAAATAACTTTGTTGTTATTGTCTTGCTGAGTAACAACGACAACTATAATACTAATAATAGCCATAACGCAAGAAGAAACTCAGTGAATTAAAGTGTTACGAATAAGTGCTCTTAAATAGGTACCAGAAAGTCATTCATTTGTCACTCATTTATTTATGTATTATTATATTAAAACTTACAGCCCAAATACTGACAGCATGTTTTTGTTATTTTGTTATTTGGTAACGTGACAATATCGTCATTTTTTTGTCCTTTGACAGTGTCTCCTCCTGTTTGTATTGCCAAAGTAGAAGTCTTCTCTTTTAGACACTTTTCTTCTCATGACAGATAAAAGACAAGCTTCTCTACACCCCCACCAAGTGTTGCTCTGATTTATAGGGTAGCCTGCTAGACGGGTCCGGATGCATCTTGGAGAAATAAATCCAGCGCAGTCACTGCTTAGGTTGTCACATTCTTGCACTTGTGAAAAATGGGTGAGGGCCATCTAAACACAATAACTGAAAAGGCTTTGAATGAACATTTTCTAGTGAGTGCAAAATGTGCTAATATTTGGGGGGGGGCTAGTTTGTTACTTGGATATGGGAAAGAAAAAAATGTCACCACTGAAAACATTTAAGTCTTTACCTTAATCATCTTGATCATTACAACCGTTTATGAAGATGTGCCGCATAACTTAAGGCTTTATGTAACACCCTTACTAAAACAGACCTTTCTGCCATTTTAAGCTACAGTCACTGATATGAGCATTGATGGACATGCGTATTATGCTTATGAAGGCTGATTGATGGATGGATGGACTCACGTGATTTTTAAGGCAACGGAGGTGCTTTACCTTTGCCTTTTTCTGTGTATGTCTGTGGGCTTTACATCTAGGGTGAATGTGCAACCTCTACACACCCTGAGCTGAACATGAGCTGAATGTGAGCCCTACACCCACTAAGCAGTCAAAGAGCCGGAAGGTGCAGGCTTTACCTGCTGTACCAACATCTCAGTGTGAAACTTAAGGAATTATGTAATCTCATGTAAGGAAATTTAACTTCAGTATATACTGGTCGGCTGTTTACTGAGGCAATTCAGGTTAGGTATCTTGCAAAATCATATCATAATCATAGGGCATATAATACTAACTTTTTAACCAGTTTCTCACAACAGGAAATCCTTAAGGAGACCTTGTTTTGATTACAAGCAAAATATATTTTATTTTTATTGCCTTCCTACATTGTGAAGAGATAAGCAGGTGAGGCTGATAAAATGATTCAAGTAGAACACATGAGTAAATATTATCGTCCCCTTTTTTTAGGCCCACCAGGAAAGAGAGGCAGGATAGGAAGAAAAGGTGAAGCCGGTAAGTCATTTCCTGTCATCTCATCTGCTGTGACAAAAGGGTGACATTGAAGAGCTGAGAGAAGCATAACTGTAAAACAACTACTGGAAGACCTGACTTGTTTTAAAGTGTTTAAACTTTCACTCCCATGCTTGCAATGAGACCTGCAGGATATATTTTATTTGGTATCTCTTTTGTTCTCAAAATGTGATGCACTACAATAACAGCAAAAAATTGCCCTGTGTTTTTGACCAAGATAGTGAACAAAACAGAGCGAAACAATTGTTATTTTTTCTTTCAGTGCTCTGCACTCTCAACAGAGTGTTGTGCTATAATTTTACATTCAAATAAGCTCCCTGATCAATATGATATGAAGTTGAGAAGGTGGCTGCAAGAGTGAAGCAAGAAAGTACTGAATATAATAACATCAGGAGAATACTGAACCAATGAATATTGTCTCACTCTCAAGCACCTCCAGTACAATGATTGATGATGAAATTGTGGGTCAGTGCAGCACATGGTAGAAATGTTCTAGTGCTTGGTGGGAAAACAACTCTATGGCTTATGTCAGTGAGGCACTTCCCTGTGTCTGGACATAAGCAAAAGCAGTCAGGTATTTCATATTCCATAAAATGCAGCATTCTGCCTCCCTCAGCCTCTGCCAGTATTTCTCTTGCCAATCTGCCAGTTGGCTATATACCTCTTAAGTGTCTGTGTAGCTTCAGGAACTTGAAAGTGAGAAAGACAGATAATTTTCCTGAGCAACCCTGCGCTGCTGCCTATTTACATTTACATGCTTTTTTTTCTGAGCGTGAATGCTGCCATTCAAAGTTCTTGGTTCACTTAATTGTCTATCTGTGCTTATACAGATATATAAGGGAGCATGAAATGTAGTTTCTTCCAGGCCATGGTGCACAATACACTATACAAACAACATGATGACATAGGAAATCTCCAGAACACACATAGAAGCAAAACATTTTGTGCACTGTTGCTGGTCCCGAAGAGGCCACTAGCGTGCCACTCCTTCAGAGCCATCTACTCGTCCAAGTACAGAAACCAGCACGTCCTGCATAACGTGCAGCCCGTTGGCTAAGTGCCTTACTAATCTTTTGTCCCCAAATTCACAGACTTCTGAAAGTCATCACTGTGCATCAACACATATGGAACTTTTTAGAGAAATTGATTTAAGGTTAAGAACTCAAAATAGGGGTCTCACTCAATTAGACAGACAAACCCCTGGATTATCCATGTGTATTTTCCAGTCCACAGGCTTCCCTTAATCTGCTCAGCTATGGATTCTTTGTAGAACTGGCACTGAAGATGCAGCAAGGGAGAGGAAATGAAGGATTCTCTGGCCCCATTTCACCGATTTTGTCCAATGAGGCAGGGTTTTGTAAGCTCATAGACTTTGGCCACAGAAATATCCCTTTCCTACACTCCCATATGCATCAAACCCAAGTTTGGCCTCTATCTGCCCCTTGGCCTGACTTCCTGACCCAGCAGGACTCTGGGAGCTTGGGGTTCTCAGCTCCGAATCTGTTTCATACCAGAATACTGACAGCGAGGCAGCAGGGAGGCTACTGGCTGATTCTCCCTCTTTTTCAACCAGTTTGTATGGAATGAAGAAACGGGCCTCAGACCGGATTGTCCCCCTGTCAGATATAAGATTTATAAGATGTTTGTGTAAAGGAAGATCCTATCCAGGGCAATGCACAGTATGCTTTCAAAAGCCTTTTCATGGTTTCCATTTAGTATCATATCACAAAGATCTCTGGTCTCTTGAGGTTGTTGTAGGTCAAGAACTGAATAGGACTTTGAGTACAGCTCATCCATATATTACTGAAGACAGAACAAACTGGCAGAAATAAGTAAATACAGTGTGGGAAAGTACTGCTGATTCAGCCAGCCCAGGTCAGTTGGTTGTAAAAAAAAAAAAAAAAAATGTTGCATTCAGAAAAGTTTAAGATAAAAGCATATTTCAGTGCTTTGAACACTGAACAGATAATGGGTTTGCCACAAAAATTTTTCCAAAACTGCTGTTTTTAATTGCATGTATTTATCCTCAAAGCATTACTGCAGATGTCAGTTAAGGCTGCAAAATACCCATCTACAACAATTCCTCAGTTCAGTTTTTTCCTACCATTGTTTCCACATGTAGAAAACAAATAAAAAAATTAGCTTTGAGTACAATCAGCTAGGAACACGATTCCTATTGCTTTTATTAGTTTTGCTGTATTTTATTTGGCTCTGCTTGAGGTCTCTGCACACTGTGTCCTTAAAAACAATAAATAACATTATTTCAATCAGTACATAGTGTCCTTGTCATATCCACCACTCATCATTAGGACTGGGCCGTGGTTTTTCCTGTTAAATCAGGTTTTGAAAAACAAAGACTTATTTCTTAATTAAGCCAGTTTTTGGTTCATTTGGGACACTGTTGTTGATGAATGTTCATAATTTAAAATAGAACCAAAAATGAGGAAAAGATGTTGGTCAGGATCCTACACTAGGATGGCTAGTTTCCTCCCCAAATACACCCAGTCTCTCCCGCTCAAGTATGCAGCCACAGAAACGGCAAATAAATGATATCGACCCCTAAGATGTCAGAGTATAAACTATACCCTAAACCAATAAATCTGTATTTTAATTATATAAAACATGTAATTACTGGCACTGACTGGATTATACTATTTAAAGGTCTGTCTTGCTGTAAATAATATAAAATATAAAATCTCTGGTTTCTTTTCTCTGCTGTTTAAAATGTAATGGAAATAGACCAACAGAGAACTTTCTGGTGTATCATATGTACGGTGGAAATAAGAAACATAAATCTGTGTGAATTAAAATGCAGAGAGAGGGAGAAATATGATTAGCAGTTAGCAGCAAAGGAGTTGCTTTATAAATCAATCACAAAAGCAACAATAATGTGTTTTTGTTTGTATTGCAGGATCTCCTGTAAGTATCTGTGCTGTCAGACTGCTGCAGGTTTCAGTGCGTAAGTCTGTTTTTGTTTGATGTGGTTCAGTCAAGCAGCTGAACCTGTTGCGTTCGATTGTTTCTGTCTGATGTTTTCTCCTTTAAAGATACGGAATGTGACTTAGGTCACAATGCCTCATGTTTTTAAGCTTAAGTCTCTCTTTTAACAAAAGTTATAGAAAATACTCTGCTCTGTGTAAACAGTGGATAGAGATGCTAAAATTATAATTTTACTTTAATTGACTGTATCTCAACAATGAATTAAACCAAGCAACAGTATGAGCTGTATGGAGAACTGGGAAGATGAGCTAGATTAAGAAGAGATGATGAATGTTCTCTCCTCTCCGAAACTGTATATTTACTTTTAAATCCTATTTACCAGTCTAGAGGATACAAAAAGGAAATAAAAAAGTGAATAATAGGCAGGCAGATTTCTGAAGGTTTAAACTCAGTTTAAAAGAGACCACTGTAGAAGAAGCAAAGAAAATAATGTGGCTTCATTTGAGGTAAAAGTTGTAAATAAATAAAGTGAATAGTGAGCTCTCACGACTGCCTATTAAAAGCCCTGTTTTGGGATTTTGTCATCCTCATAATGACTTGGTTGCACAGCTTATTTTCTTCGGTTAAATTGGTGCCATGTTTTCCGCAGATGTTCAAAATGTGTATTAGTATCTTGTTTAATTTGAATGTCAGTTAAAAATTATTCTGTCCCATAAGGAAACTCACCTGTCCTCTTTCCAGTTTTCTCTCCTTGTTAAATGGTTTTAAAATCCTGAGCTGCAGTATTTTATTTATTTTCACTCATTTGGTATTCTTCAGGGCTTGGGGAAACCTTGCCCATTGTAATCCCGTTCTGAAGTGTGTGTCGGTGCCACTCTGAACCCTAGACACCTTGCTGCCACATGCTGTGCAACAGGATTCAAGTACAATATCAGTGAAGCTGCAGCTGGTGATGCTTCTGAAATAAATAACAGTCTGGTGATTATTTACTACCAGGTTTCACATGTTGTCACAGTAGAAAAAGAAGAGCAGATGAATTATTGTTGTCTCTGATTTTGTGTCCTTGGTTTACTTTCTTCGGTGTGTGCAGGGTACACCCGGACGAGATGGATACCCGGTAAATATCGCTGCAATTTTCATTACATCCTTGACCTGCTATAGTTTATTTTTCCACGTTTTTCAGTGCAGGTGCATTTGTTGTTCATGCCCCTCAGTTGACATGGAGAAGAAAAATAACAGTACCTTAACTGATTAAGTCTTGAGCGTAATTCACACAGATGGAATACGAGGAGGGTCTTGTAAAAGTAAATGAGCAATCCATTAATCGTCAAACCCATTGAAAATGAAAACCTAAATTTAAAAAAAAATGATGCACGAAGTGAATCTCACCCGAGTATATTTCAGTGTTAGGACATAATATGTGGATACAGTAATTCATGTAGACACCTGGCCAGCAAGAGATTCTCTCAGCCTTGTCTATATTACACTGTAGGGTAGAACTATTAATCCACATAACCCCTCATGGCACCACTAAGTCTGGTTCTCCAGAACATCTGAACTGCATTACTCCTTTCTCTAGGTCAATGTTACTACTTTACTACTTTGAATGGCAAAGTATTACAAAATAACAACACTTAATAATCCATAAGGTTTGCATCATTGCAAATATTTCTTTCCACCAGCTTGACCAGAGTATGGCATCTCTGTCTTTCAAACCAGTACTGAGAGACCTCTAGTGGATACAAACAGAGCTCTTCTCTAAACCCCATTTGTCGATTGTCTATCTCAGACCTCATGCCGATTCAGTCATGAGGTAAATGATAATGTTGTTCTCCACCTGCCAATGATTTTACTAAGTCTTGTGGACATAGAATTCTCTATGCAGCTTTACCAGATGCACATGATTTAGTTCCACACCCCACTCTTGGAAATGGTTTTCACATTTAAGTCATTTCATTAATGATATTGCCTGCTCAAATCATTTTTTGAAAATTTAGTGTAGGAATTGAAAATGGTTAGCTTGTCATTTAATTCTGCTTTTAAAAAACCTGTCGATGAGTATCACTGATCCTTTATGTCAAGATGCATTGCCTTGTGAAAGTTATACTTGTAATATGCGATTTGTGCAGAAAAATGTCTGCGAGGGAGGAGAATTTTGTTTTTCTACCTCCAGGCAAAAAAAATCTAGAGACTATCAGACTGGTCTCTTTCTTTAGGGTGCCACAAACACATTATAAATGTACTGTTGCGAACACCTGGACCGTGTTAAAAGAAAATGTCGGTCATTTTTCACTGATTTTAAATGTGTCATAATTCATCCAAACAATCATTACAGGAGCTGTTCAGGGACACCGTGTCACGTTGGTGTGTGGTCTGCCTCTACTGGGATATTCCAGCAACAACATCTATAGACATTTTTAAATGCTGCTGAGCTCTTAAGAGACTTTCCAAATACTGTGGGGGAGAAAGTCTAAATTAAATTATCTCTGTACCTATTTTTCTGAGACCTAATCACATATTTTATTCTCTTACCACGAAAGAAATTACTGTAACTGATGTCAGAGAATTGATCCAGTCTGAGTCCAGGAGCACAGGAGCTGTTCTTCTCAGTAATTTCAGGACCTTGGCTAGAGTCATGTTTGGAACCATCCTTGTGACTCTGCCTAAAATAAAAATGAAAACATCATACAGAGCAATTATTGTTATTGGTTTCTACAGTGGTCAGATTTGTTCAATTCAATCAGATATGACTAAATCTAATGTTTTTTAAGTTTTGACTTTCAAATCATTCACTGCCCTTGAAAGTGTGGTTCTGATGGGTCTAAAGCAGAATTAAATAATTCTGACCATTTTGACCCACTGGTTATGTTGTTTTTGTTCCGGCCATAACTTAAATCTACTGAATGCATCTTCAGTTTGAAGGGATCTTGAGCCCTTAAAGTAAAATTCCTGGGATCAACATTTTTACAGGCAACTTGAAAGACTGTAACCGTGATTGGAAAAAATATTTATGCAATTATTTATTGCACTGTTTATGAATTGTCAGACCAACTGCAGTAATTGTCTCTTCTTTGACTGAATCTTGGGTTCATTTCAAATTTCAGGTATAAATTTATTTCAAAAACACTTTGAAATAAATTATGTGGCAAAGTTAAATGTTCTAAATAGTGCTTTAGATATGTACGTTCCAGTATTTTAATGTGCATCTTGTATCCCTCTCCTTATGGTTAAGGGTCCACTTGGCATGGATGGAAAGCCTGTAAGTTTTACAATACATGACAAAGTGCAATACATGGAGCGCCGTGTGATTATGTTATTTTATTCCCTTTCTCTTTCATGTCTTAAATCTACTAATCACTATTTTTTTTTCTTGATCACAGGGTCCCCCTGGCCAGAAGGGAAGTCAGGTATTCATGCAGAAATTTTCACTCCTACTTGTCAACATCACTGTGTTGTAGATATACAGTATGTAAGTCTTTTCTAACATGTCTATGTTTCAAGACTATGTATAAAGAGTTACAGTATTGTTATAAAAAATAAAAACATCTTGTAGTTTTACCCTGGTTCCCCATAGTGTTTATAACTTTAGCAGAGCTTTTTTTTGCATCATGTCAAAGCTAATATTCTGATGTCATTGGTTTAATAATCATCACCTTAGCCAATGGTAAAAATGCTCCACAAAAATTATCACAATATCATAAACACTGACTTGTTTTTTTGTCACCCCAGGGACTACCTGGACTCAAAGGAGAAAAGGTATTATACACCGTAAAAGAGAGTCAGAACTATTTCAGAAGGCCTCAGAGTTATTTAAAATTACTTACCTAGATAATGACATTATCCAAAATTACTTCCATGGCCCATTTATATAGTTGGATAGTGTTCTTGGGCAGTTCAACATCAGGCATCTTGCTCACTGATACCACATCAGTAACACGGTAGGACTAGAGCCAGGAACAAGGGTCAAATTTTAAAAACGTGCCATAGGTACGATCATACAACATTCTCTAATAAGTTCCGAGAAGGGTGTTGAAAAATTCCAAAATTGTTTTGAATTATTGTGTAGGTCAAATGATAAATTTTCAAGCATGAGACAGTTAAACACATTTATAGTGGGAACTTCAGTTGTAGACCAGAGCTTTAAATTACTTTCTACTACCACTTTTTTGCAAAGTATGTCAGCATGAACAGACTGCAATCCATGGCTTCATGAGATAGAGTTTGGGTTGTGGTTTAACAGCAAAAGAGATGGTGACAGACAGGTCTTTTGAATGCTTGAGTGAACTCCCTTCCAAAAAGCTTGCATCTTATCACAATCCCAGAATAGATGTATCAAAGTGCCAAGAACAGCTTTACACTTAAAACCCATCTGCGATGTCCTTGGAAACATTTTATGAAGATGCTTGGCTGAAAGCTAGATTCTGTGGATGAGCCTGATGATTTGTTGACCTCAGTAATTTAAGGAACCACTTACTTACTGGAACAATATTCTGCCAGCACTAAAGACCTGTGGATTGTCATAAAAGGATAGAATTGTAAATGCTCCATTGTCCTGGTTCTCATATCTTACTGTGAAATGGAGAACAGTTTGTGGGAAAAAAAAACAGACTCAAATATGAGAGAAACTCGGGGGGGGGAAACACGCTGAACCATACGATATTAAAAATAGGTCTTTTAAAACATACACACACCTTAATATGCTTAGAAGAGAAAACTTTATTAATGCACAACTTCTTTGGGGAAAAAATCATTTAACTACTTGCCTGCGTTGTGTTGCCTGTCATCACACATTCTGTGACAGCGGTGGTTTGGGACAGTTAGATAAACATATAAAACTTTCTCTTTCATAGGGTGACCAAGGAGACACTGGGCCCATGGTAAGCTCCCACACCAATTGCCTCATTTAGAATTTACACTTAAATAGCTTCCGTGCTTGGTCTGTCAAGGATTCTGAACGTGTGGCACATGGGAGAAGTGGAGGCAGGATCTGTTTCTGAGATTCACCACAGCATCTGTTGATCTTGGGCTTGTTGTAAGATACTCCCCATAACTGGAATTCTCTGCAGATATTTAAAATGCAATTAGAACATTTGGTGCTGAAAAGGATGGCTAATGAAAGCGGTGTTGAAGTCATCAGTTGTTTTCACCACAACTCTCAAACTAATTTCCCGGGTAAGTTGGGATTTCCATCCGCAAATCTTCTTGGGGATGAAAAAAACAGTGGTGTAAGGGTTTTAGTAACATCAGTAAACACAACATAGATGTGGTCTTGCGGTCAGTTATTTATGCAAATTTGATGGAAAGTCACTTTTGATTCTGCAGCTCACACACAGAGAGGGTAATATAGCTACTCAGGCAGAATTGCAAAAATAGGGAACAAGAAACAGATGTTACAGTAGGGAAAATCATATTCAGTCATTGCTTTAATGTATGTTTTGACTTCTATGTGTTCTTATTTTTCCCCTTCCTTTGCGGCCCTGCTTAAGGGACACCCTGTGCAGGGCACCTATGCAGGCCTTCTCAGTAACCAGATCGTCACAGTCAAGGTGTGTCACTGTTTCACCGTTGCAGCCATATTAACGTGGATCCCTTCGACACGTCATACGGCCCTGGTGGGCTGTTGTGTCTCCTTTCCTCTTTTGGTTTCATCTGAAATCACGCCAGGCCACATTCTGCTATCTTTTCTAATCTTTAATCTGCTTGCCACCCCCTTTAGAATTTCTTGTCCCCTTCCTCTGCCTCTTTACTCACATCTGGGCTCCTGGTTCAGGCATTTATAATGAGTGCTATTTCTTGCAAATTAAAAGATTTCACAGAAAGAATACAAAAAAGCATGTTTTTCAATATTGTAATTTTTCTAAATAAATATTTCTAAATTTATACTGTCATCCAAGAATATACTGCTAAAATATAGCCTGACTACTAATTAAAATAATCTCTTCTGTGATTCATGTCTAGTACAATTAATAAGGTAAGAGAATTTATTTAAATGAATTAGGTTTTTAACAGGCTGTTTAGTAGAACTTCTTACACACTGTTTGTTTCAGTCCAGTGTGGAATCTCTGTGAGCAGATGTGCATTTCAGAGAAGTGGGAAATATACTAGCGATGAGTAAAACAGTGATACTGTCAAACCATTTGATCCACGAGTCGAAGAACAGATTCCGCAGACTGTCTCCAGACTCTGACTGTCCTTGACCGTGCATATTTCTAAATGCACCCACCTGGAAAAAAAAACAAAAAAAAAACATCAAGTTCCACTGACAGCATTGCACCCACCTGAGTTAAATTTCAGTGGTAATGAATTTTAAAACCTGTTCTTGCAGAGATGTGTAAACTGTTCACCATCTGCTCGCTGCACGTTAACACTGCACTGTTCTTTGTCTTTCCTGCCTTCTGCCTCAAGGGCGATCAAGGACAGGCTGGGCCTCCTGGTCTTCCTGGACCTCCCGGATTGCCAGGTCAGAGAGGCCCCCCAGGCAACACGGGAAAGGACGGGGCTCCAGGGCCACCTGGAGAGCCAGTAAGACACCTTTTCATCATTGTTTTCATGTAACTAGGAAGATTATAGATATAGAGTACATCAACATATAATGGAGTCATGCAAAACAGCTCTTGGATCTCATTTCTTGTGGTACATTGTTATCTCAAACAGTCTGGTTCCACCATTCTCAAAGCAATCCGCTGCGGCCGTATGTGCTTTCCAATTATCAAGTTGGATTATTTGCTCAAACACCAGATGAACTGAAACTTGAGCATTTTTCCAAGGCTATTTATGTTTATCTAAGTTAAGACACTTTAAATATTTTAACAGTGATGAAAAACAGTTCACATGGCCCATCTCCATTGCCCTTTTCTCTGAATGTACTGCTGGCCCAGTGACAGATTAGTGCCTTCAATACAAACGTCTCTCAGACTCCAGAAGACAATAAGCAGCTGGCCAATTTGAACTGAGGAGATGAACTCAGCTGAACTCATGAAAATAGAATATTTCACTGTGCAAGAAAGCCCACTAACCAAAGTCATTTGCTTCTTCCCACTCCAACTGATTAAAAGAACGGTAAATGTAAAAACATCACAATGGAAGTATTAAGTGAAAATGTAAGCATGTGCTGCAGGAATCCGGCAGTGAAGACTTTATCCAGCATTGTTCTCTTCTGCAGTGACAGGGGAATAGTCGCTGGGGAAACAATCAAATCTTCTGTTTACACTGTTAGAGTTGACTGAGTAAATTCGGTGCAGCACACTACACACACACTAGTGTCTGTTTACTGTGTGACAGTTCTTCACTATCAGAGATCTAGAGCTCAGAAGCATCTTGACACCTCATTACACCTCTGCTGTGTGAAGAAACCTTTATTTTGTGCACAAGGAGCCTGTTCTTTCAAATTACAACCAGAAGGTTTGTTCTTGTTTAGGAATCATTTGACTATATAACTAAAATCTAACACTTATGTTGCTCTTGAACTTGGAAAACTCAGGCATACTGACTGTTTAGAATATAAACAGTTTTCTCTCCAAAAAATGTAAAGTTTAGAATATCAAATATGACATGTATGTCACAGTTAAAAAAGGGGGGGGGGGTTGCTTTGGCAGCAGTTTTCATAGAAGTAGACATCCCAGCACAGATGCTCCCAGAATGCTGCACTTGCCTATGAGTGTGTTTATCCATCTTCCTGCTTACGTACACAGTGCTACTTCCACACCGAGTATTTAGGCAAGAAGTGTATCTAGATGAAGATATTTTATGTATGGTCCACTTTGTCTCACTAACAATGACCTGCATGGCCTCCTGAATGGATGAAAGAGTTCCTTCCAAGGACTAAAAATGTGGTACTACACTCCAGAGCAAAAATATGGGCCATGGAGCTTTTTCCATAAATCTATTCTCAACTAACGCAGATCGTGTAATGTTAGGACATACTGCACAGGAAAACACCGACTGTAGCTTCTTGAGAGCCTCTGTGCCATCACTTGCTAGTAAACTTTTCCTATACTGAATTGTGAAAAAAGCTGCAAATGGGGGAATCCACTTGTATAATCTCCTCGTACACTAAAGTAAAATGATAAAGATTAAAATATTTTGGACATATATAATATAACATGCTGTGCTGTGAGTCCCAAGGTGAAGGACTGAAAAACTGCTCCAAAAAAAGCAAAATGTCATACAGGGGTTGCTATCAGGAATTGTATAGCTATACTAAAATTTACAGAACCCCAAAGGAAGAGAAAACCCCCGTTTCTCAGCTATTAAAAGAATAGGTCAAGGTTTCAAAAAAGTTCTAGATAGAAGTAAAGGATCTGAAAGGCCCAAAGCCACCTCATCCAGGGATAACCAACACCTGTAGTTTGTGATCCTAACAGACGGGGGGGGGGGGGTGCAAATTGGCAAGGAAACATTTTTTCCACTACTGATCAACTGTTTGAGGCCACCAAGACTCAGTGGAACAAGACTGACTTTCTGTAAAAAGTCAT
This sequence comes from Arapaima gigas, assembly GCA_900497675.1. Taxonomy (NCBI): domain Eukaryota; kingdom Metazoa; phylum Chordata; class Actinopteri; order Osteoglossiformes; family Osteoglossidae; genus Arapaima; species Arapaima gigas. The sequence goes on from UFQX01000247.1 coordinate 485,330, forward strand.
CTGCAAATTTACCCACAAGGCTCCAATGCTTGAGGAAAACTAAGAGAAAAGCCACCCTGTGCTGTTTTATCTGTTTAATTTTTACTAATTTCCTGACGATTTGTTGTTAACGCCATGACAAACAGATAACTTGCAATTTTTGGCTTGGCCCATTTTTTTGCCCCTAAATGTAGATACATGCAATGTTATGACAATATATTTTTGTGTTTGCATGTCAGTGTGTGGAGGGGTATTGAATTATTGAAGTTACCAGTTAGTCCTCCAACAGTGACCTCAAATCAAAAACTTACAACTCTGCAGAGCAGTGTTGAAATCCTTTTGCAAATGTTTGTCTACTGACACCTCGTGTGAGTTTGGAGAAATACACCCTGAAATTGACACACAACAGATGAAACAGTTATTTTTGTTTGTTCAGGGCATGCCAGGACAAGACGGGACTCAGGTATGACAGCAGCTTTTCTATTTACCATATAATTTCCTGTTTTTTAAATATGACTGAGTATGTATTGGCTTAGGTAGTGAAGGCTCTTAAGGCAGATGAGATTTTAAGAGTGGAATACTTTTCCTGTGCTTCACTTTTTCACTTTCACATTTATAAACAGGGACCCAGAGGCCTTCCTGGAAGACAGGTGGGACTTCCAAGATCATTTGTACTGTGGAGCAGAGGTGACAGTCACAAAGGAGTGATAAAGCAGGATTCCTATGCTGAACATCTAGCAGCCTCTTCCTGGAGTTTGGTGTATAGGCAGCCCACCTGTTGGCAGCTCTTGAGGCCCAGAGCCATTCTCCCCTTGGGGCTCAGGGTCACATGCTGGCACCCCCTCTGGCATGGCCTAACACTGAGGTGAATGTGGATCCACAGCAGATTTATTCCATTCAGGAACATACCAGTGCTCTATTTACAGGTGTAAGAGTCCCAACAATAACCATTGACAAAATGTAAAACTTAATAAGCTAACAATTCTCGATACTCCCAGCTTCTTGGGTATTAGAGGCCTACCTTGGCCCATCAGCATCTCCAGCTGCGCTCTCGATTTGGGATTCCAGGACCTACAGCACAGCCCAACACTGCATCAGTGGCAGTTTGACCTAAAACTATTTGCTGTATCTCCATTTCCCAAGGGGTCAAAGGCATCAGACCACCTGGTATGGCACAGCTCTGTGACATGTCCTCACCACCTGCAATAAGAACAGGCCAAATGCCACCATTCCTCCCCCCAATGGTCTGACATCTAGGTGCCATTCCAGACCTCCAACTTCATCCCAATGTCCAGTTCTTATGTCCAGGAAAGCTTGTCCCTCACAACCCAATGTCCTGGATCCAGGCTTGTGCACTATTGTTTGGCCGCCAAGCAGGGTAGTGTCAGTGGCTGAGGTCCCAAGTTATTCTGTTCCCACATGAAGATATAGCAATAGGGCTTCTTCAATGGGTTTCTAGAGACAGACTCAGTCCACCCACTTTCTTCTTCATAAGGGAAAACTCCAAAAACAAAAACCAAAGAAATAGGGAGTTCAAAACAGTCAACCGGAAGAGAACAAAACAAAAAAACTCAATTCTCAGTTGTCCCCATTCTCCTTTAGTTGTAATCAGTTGTGACACAGAAGTAGGACAAACTAACAGTTTCACCACCAAAAAAGACTCTAATAACAAAAAGCAGCTCCAAAACAAACAACCCATGTTCCACACATATCCAAAGTCCTCAGACCAGCTGCCTTAAATAATGTGCTCCATTTTCCTTACTAAACCACAGCTGCTCCTCATCAACCCTATGAGGCAGGGAGGGGTGGGCAATGGAGTCTATCGGTCCAACTTCACCCATGCAGTGGTAGTTCTTACAGAGCCCATACACCTACATTCTGAGCCCTTTCTTCTACCAGCACACACAACAACCATTGAGAGGTCCTGATCCAGATCATACAGAACCTTTTCTTCAGCCAGGCTCTGCACATTCCCTTCACAGGAGTTTTGGATAGTGCTGATACCCCCTCCTGGGCTCAGCATTTGGACATGGATTTCATCTTAGCTCAGTCTGTGTTCTCCCCGTGTTTATGTGGGTTTCTTCTGACCACTACTGTATATATACTACTTTAAATATTTTACTATAGTTGCTGATCTCAGACTCAACAATATCTTTGTATTCATCTTTGTCGATCAGGTCATTTCTCTTGCTTTTGCACTAAGGTAGTTACTGAAGGGTGTGTAGACAAATTCTGCTCAGAGTAATTTTTACACTGGTATACCACAGGGTGAAACTGGTGAGCCAGGGATGCCTGGACCACAAGGACCTCCTGGGTTAAAGGTCAGTTAACCAATTGAAAGAGTGTTTTGTTTTCAATAGCAGCAGAAAAACAGACTTGGTTGGAAAACAGCAGCTGCGGTGGTTGTCAGAGCTGTGTCTTCCTCTCGTAGTCTCTCCTGCTATAGGATTCTTGAGTAACTGACCCTGAATTATTCCAATAAAAAATACCCAGCTTTGTAAATGGATAAATCAATGTTAAGACACTTTGGAGAAAGGTGTCAAATATGTGAATAAAAAACTAAATAGCCATTATAGTAAGTGCATTGATAAATATGAAATCCATATCTTTCACAGTAGTGGAAATTATTGTAAACTATGCTAAAGGAATCCTTGTAAGGCTAAAGTGATAATTCCAAAATCCCGTAATAAATGGTAGTCATACATGTGAAAAATTTGCCCTTTTGCCTACATCTTTCCATCATGGATCTTATATAGAATGCTGATTTCTTGTTATGTCACAAAATGTGTTAATTGACATCTAAACTGCTTACTTTCCACAGGGAGAGGTGGGTCCTGCTGGTGACCCAGGGGAGAGAGGCATGGATGGTCTCCCAGGGCTAAAGGTAAGAGTTCACAATGAATGTGAAGTCAGTAACAGACTCCAGTGGGAATTGTATTATTATTATTATTATTATTATTATTATTATTATTATTATTATCTTTTCCAGGGAGATATGGGGGAACCTGGACAAATTGGCCCCCAGGGGGAAAGAGTGAGTCATTACACAGAACACCTGAACCTTTTCAGCTGTACAAGAGCTTTTTATAAAAACTTGGAAATAGTTCACTTTAAAGATGCAAAGTGATTGTTTTTATTCATGAAACACATTGTATTAGTGCTCATAGGGTGAAGTTCTGGGTGACTCGGTCACTCTGATGCTGTATAAACAATTTCAACTACTGTGGTTATAGTCTAGTTTTGTAAAGGGCTTCACCAACAAGCTCACAATGTGTCCATTTATTTCACTGAATAGATGCATGTGTGGAATAACAGGAATCCAAGATAAAACATTGAACCAGTCGTTCTGGATTTTTGGATTCCTTTGGACAGGGTTTACCTAGTGAGAAGGGGGAACCTGGAGCAAGGACAGCCTTACATGGCAAGCTCATTGAGGTTTTCCAGGTGAACTGCGGGTCACCTCATGGCCCTTATGGGATTAATAGAATATTTCTGCGAAGGTATCAAATGTTTAAAATGAATGGTTTACAGATCCTCATGTCTTTTTTGTCTTCACACAGGGGCCTCCAGGGCCCCCTGGACCCCCAGGAGAAAGAGGGCCAAAGGTGGAAATTTCATTTATACCTGTTCAATATGTACTCCTGCCTCTTACTAAAGTCATATGAAGCGCAGCCCTAGTTGTAATATGTAGAAGGGTGCATACAGTTCAGTGGTCCACAGATGACAGAGCCTGCAGAAGCGTACTATCTTGCATAAGACACTGATGACATGGGTTTATTTTCATTTTTTTCATTATTTTCATTTTGAAACAGGGAGATTTGGGCTTACCTGGACAAAAGGTAAAGAATAAATATATGTCTAACAGACAGGTGTCTTTACTTGTGTGCATTAGGATTGTGAGTTAGGCATTGTGTACTAATAGTAGAACTGTAGCCTTATAACCTGTGTCCAGATCTGTACTCCTACTGTTGTACCTGTTATCAAGGTAATTACTGCAAAAATACTAGCTAACATTGCCGTTTGCATTGGACAAAGGTAGCAGCTACATGAATAAATTAAATGTATTTCTTAACTGACTAGGTAGCAAAAAACAGTAAAACTTTTTTTAATCTGCCACCTTTGCTTCACCATCTGCATTTCCACCTACTGGATATTATACCAGAAAATTCTTACATAACATTAGCTTTCTTTTGAGAGCAGCTTTTTTTGAACAGTTTAATTTGGAGATATTACAATTTCAAAACAAGTTCTTTGTTATAGAAAAAAAAAAGATTTAAAAGTTTTAGTTTGAAAACTGGAATTGCACTTCTGGGCCACTGTGCTGCCATCTGCTGCCATCTGCTGAAGTGGCAAGACATTGTTGTAGATACTCTGCTACACAGGCGGTATCCTCACCTCCCAGAGTCTTGCCCATTGGTGGTAGTCATCACAGAATGAGGAAACATGTGCTTTTTATTCCATCTTTTTCTTCTCCAGGGGGACAGTGGACAAAAAGGGGAAAAAGGGGAGTTCAGTTTGAAAGATAATTTGGTAGGTTTAAGAAAGATCTAGTATTCTCAATTCAAATAATATAATAATCAATAAAATAAAGAGAAAAAATAATGAGAATGATAGCATTTGTCATGTACAAATCACACCAGATAAAGAATTGCTGTACTATACTTAACATTAAACATTTGACTGCCCTTAATGCATATTTTGCCTTTTAACATCCATAAACTCATGACTTACTTCAGGCACAGATAATATTTCAACCAGGTCCACCAGGTCCTCCTGGACCACCTGGACCACAGGGCCCTATGGTAAGTGTGAAAGAACTACTCCATTTTAGGTTCTTTGTAAGTAAAAAAATGGAATTTGAATAATACTTTATAATGAGGTAACACTGCATGAAGAAAGAAACAGGTAAACCCTGATTTATGCACTTCATTTGTTCCTGAAAATGCTGTGCATATCAAAATTGAATATGCGTGGATGCTATTTTGCATTATTTTAAATACGGAAAAATAACGATGTGTTCCCAGCACATCCTAAAGCCCCAAATCAACTTTGCCAAATATCACTGAAACACTGTAAAACACCCTATACAGTGCAGCATTTGCCTCGCACAGCAGAGCATCACGTGGCTGCAGGTAGCATAAATGTCAAATAATGTAATGTGATTACAAACGCTATGCAATTACATTACACAACAGATCACCGCTCAGCTGCCCATTGCCCACACTGCTTAGCACAAAATGTATGATAAAAGAGTAAGTGTAGTGAACAGTTTATGGTAATGAAGTGTTACTGTACTTGCGAGTGATAGGAACAGTTGATTGTGAGATGTGGTTGGTGACTCACCTCTTTCAATTCTATTAACTACTTCCAATGTTCACTTCTATGAGCTTTGCAAGCCTTATTACCTTTTCTTTCAACTTTTTTACAAGCTTTTCTACTTTTTTTCCCATTTTGCTAAATTATACTTTGTTTATGAGATTAAACTTGAGACACTGCACAAACACATAGAAACAAAGCAAACATGAGACAGGATATTAGCAAAGTATGTCAGTTACAGTTTGCTGTATTACAGTGCAAGGCAGGGTGGGACAGGAACAAGCTTTTTGGGCGAAGTGCAATCTTAGAATTTTTTGATTTTTTTGCAGTCAAATTTCTGATGCTGCTTTATGGCTCTGCATTATAGTGGGACACCTCTTGCACAAACCAGGAGCTAGTATTAAAAAATGTGATGCATTATAGCAAAATTGTATGTGGTGGGACTGCATATACTGGGATTTACCCGTATCTCATTTAGTTGTGGTATTTTTATGAATCAGATGTTTTTCCCTTCTAATTGGAATTAATCATATTTTATTTAATATTCGCTGTATTTATGCCTGTATCTACTAGCTTGCACTAGGCCAATAATGCAGGTTGAGTGGAAAAATTATATTAACTGAAAATAAGCAATGCAGAAAGTTTATTTATACCATTTACATTTCAGGGATACCATGGACTGCCTGGCATGAAGGTGAGCATTATAGAACCTGCCCTCTGTATGGGAACATGTGAGGGATACTGTGAAGTGCAGAGCAGACTGAAGAGAACAGTTATCAGAACTTAGAATAATTATTTCGGGCAAATACTTTTCAGATGATATTGCTTAATTAAAGTTTTAAATAAAACATGAACACAGGTTATTTATTCTTAAACTGTTTTCAACTTGTTAAGTAGCAGTAATTTGCCAAGTCACGTCTGCATCCACGTGAAAAAATCACAGGCAACAAAGGAAAGCAAAAAAAGAAAACAGATCATCCCTGAGATGTTTCAAGGTGCAGCTCTGTTGTCACTTCTGCTGTCTGAACAGGGCGAGCCAGGCCAGGCCATCCAAGGGGAGAAGGGTGATCCAGGAGAGAGGGGTCCCCCCGGAATCCGGGTGAATCTATTCTCCTTTTACACTCCCACACACAAACGGCTGCACTTTTTTATTTCACAAAAAAGTGTTGCTAATTAAAGTCCACTGAGCCCAAATGAAAGGGGCTTTCAAGTGAAAAACTCATCCTGTTCCCTTTAGATATATGAGCTCTCTTCAGCACAAAGATGAGTGAGATAAACCCTGCTGGATCTCAAAGTTGCCTCACTCTGACAAAAATATATGTTTTCAAAACCATGTTTGAAAAGCTGCTTTTTTTTAACTTAGAAATGGAACAACACTGACATTGAAAAGCTTTATTACAGACTGATGGTCACAGGTTAAGGTTACTTAAACATTCCTTTGTTTCCTTTTATTACCATAATTGCTTCTGTAACAACTCAAGGATTAGAAGCTCATTTTCTAATATTTGAGTATTATAATAGAACCTCACTGTATCTAGAACTCCACTTTTCTCATGAGATTGAAAATAAGTATGTTTACATTTATTTGATGCCTTTCTCCAAAGTACAACGATTTCCATCAGGTATTTAGCTGACACCTTTATCCCAAATCTATGACAGACACACTGCAGAAAACCCCCTACATTCATTCACACATCTATATAACAGAGCAATGTAACACAAAAATGGCAATTTTGAGTCACCAATTTACCTACAACATGTCTCGTCCGGTTCCTGCATTGCAGTTGTTGTTTAAAATGTTTACAGTCTTTGGCCTGTTGTAAAGATAACCACTGCTGCCTCCTCTCACTATGCTCACAGGGTCTTCCAGGCCCTTCAGGGCTGATTGGCCTCCCAGGCAGCAAAGGGGATAAGGTATGTACACCCATTTAACCCATCTCAGCTCAGAGGGCTGGTGGCCCCCAGTTCAGTCTGCTGGGGGGGTCTTATTATTTGCATTCTTCTTCACAGGGAAAGGCAGGGGAGCCAGGCTTGGATGTAAGTAGACTACTGCACTATTTTCCTGTCCATTGTTTATAGTTGGCCTAGTCACCCGCCTAGTCTTTCTGGTGGTGATCAACTTGGGGAATACATTTCTTACATCTTCTACCACCACAGGGTTTTCCAGGGCTGATGGGAGAGAAGGGCAGCAGGGGGGACAGAGGAGAAAAGGTGGGGGCATCTTGCAAGTGTTGTTTACATAGAGCATTGCCGTGAGCGAGATTTGTCATAGTCCGTGCTGAAATAAGACATATATAAATGTAGTGGGAAGTTACTACAGTGCTTTACTGTATTACTCTTTGGCCAGTAGAAAAATCCAGTGTGATATACACGGGTAGGATTATCACCAGCAACATAGCGAAAGACTCGACTGTGGAGGGAGGGGTGACTTATGTATGACCTTCTTCATTATCTGGAATAGGGTGACCGAGGTACTGTGGGCAAGAGAGGCCTGAAGGGACAGAAGGGTGAGCAGGGACCACCTGGACTGGACCAGCCGTGTCCTGTGGTACGTGACGTCAGTGTCTTTCATTCCTAAATAATGTCGTTCATGTTCCCTGCTTCCTGTGGGTCAGTCTATTCTCTGAGTGTTATGCTTGTGTTGCTCAGCCCATGTCATATTTCAGAAAGCTGAGGTTTTTATCGGCTTCCCCAGTATGTCCCGTTGCATGCAGGACACAGGTTTAGACTGGGTTTGTGTTTGTACCAGTTGCCCAAGCATTGTTAGCAGCAGGAGCAGGACTCTCTCAATGGAGCATCTTGCTGCTGGAATAGCAAATAAATCATGCAGTACATCTCACATAAACAACCAGGGCAGCCATTGGTTCCTGTCAAAATGGGCCAGCTGTTTTTACATCCACAAGAATCCACCTGCTGTGCACACTGGGAATTTCTCATTCTCCCTGTGTTTCCAAGCAAAACCTTTCGAAGAATAATTTTTCACAATAAATCCATAATCCATGATAAGTTCTCAGAATATTGAATTGTTTGTTATAATATACTTGTTTTCTGGCATTGCAAATGTGTTCCAGAGTTACAATAATTCTGGTTAGTAATAAAAATTATATGAATTGTGGCCAGCAAATAGAGTACATCAATCAGAGGTTCAAGTACTCATTTATCAATTAGCCATTGGAATGGTTTTTAATTGTAGCTGTATTTTATGATGTGGTGGGTAACATTTTAATATGATCTTTTCAGCTAGCCTGTACCACTGCTTATGAAGGAGAGTGAATACAGTACAATATGTATAACCAACCTAGTTAACCAGTATACATTTTTTAATCAACAGGGCCGTGATGGGCTACCCATACCAGGGTGCTGGCACAAGGTCGGTATTTCTAGATTAAATAATCATTTTTACAAAGTGCATTGCTACTTTGTCAACTAATTTCTCCTGTTTTGTCTTAGATTACAGACATTCTATTTAAAAAATATAGAATACTATATTATAGTATAGAATACTATATTTTTTGGTGTAATGTGACTGATCAGTTTAAATAATGGCTCAGATACATGATCTAAAACACAATTTATGATGGTACTGACATAAATTCTGATCTTCTCTTGCAGTGACATTCCAAACTTCACAAACAACACAACACCAGATCTGTACATATTGACAGGAATTTTTGTAAACTTGATGATTCTGAGTTTTGTAATATTTTCTTACAAAGTTTCTTTTCTATTTAATATATTGTTTTTGTATTATTGGACATTGTATCTTCATCTTGTTATCAATGCTGAATAGTTATTATTTCAACAAAGACATCTTCAATATTAATTCAGTAAAATGGTCTATAAACAGACAGACAGATGGATGGGAATATAGTGACACAGCAAACTATCTGAAACCTTACAGTTGCTGCTAATCATTTCCAGTTTTATGTACGTAACTGACAACTTACCTGCCTAGAAGCCAATATAGACGTCGTGAGTGTGAGAAACTTCTGATCTTGGCAAAGAGTTACGAGACTTTTCAATCTGACTTATTTAATCCTTTTCTGCTTTTAAGAAAGGAGCCAGCATAACAGTAGCTCCCACGCAGACGAAGGAAACGGTGTAGGAAGAGACAAAGGTTATTAATTAGAATAATCGATCAATTAATTTGGTCAGTCAGCCAAAGAACACCTCTGCAATAGAAAATGCAAGATGGTAAGATCTGCTCAGCACAGTGTTAGTTAACCTTAGCAAACTGACACAGTAGAATTGAAAACTAAATATCAAAACTGAATACCTTTTCAGAATACAATACTTAACAGAATACAATTTAACAAAACAGCAAAGAGAACTCTGGGTAAGAACTTTCTTCAAAACATACTGAAAATTTTTAATCACATTGTTTCCTATATATTAGATTTTTAAAATATTTTCTTGGTTTGTGTCTATCTGATACACAGAGGTAACATTTTCAATATGAAAAGATAGTAATGATGCAATTTGAAATAATGTAAATGAAATAAAAAGGGTTTAATTGTCTATTGCTTTATTATATCAACTTGTTTCATAACATGTTCTAGTAAAAATGTAAATAACAGCAATACTGGGTAAAAGGACTTCTTCCACCAAAGTTAGTGTTGTTATGCAGTATAGTGAAATTGTTCTTTTAGTTTTTAATATATCAAGATTCAAACAAGCTGCCATAATTTTTAAAATCAGACTGTCAATTTCACTATGCATGTGTCACTTTCAAAATATTGTAATTTGTGGGATATGAATAAAAAAGGAGCCAAGCTGACTAGCTCATTATTAAGATCGTTTCACCTTTTTGGTGAAGTTGTGACAATGTAACTTACATAATACAAGTCATTGCTATCTAAAGAGATGAGCATTAAAGTGTCTCATGACTATTTCCATTATGTTGTCATTCAAAGCCTCTTTCCTGTGTTTTCCAGCATGTTTATTTTAATTACAAAAACAACAACACGGTCAGCGAAGCATGGAGACAAAAACAGCAACACAGAAATAATGATTAGATCAATTGCAATACATCCATGATCGAGTACCCTGTTCTAAATAAGAATAGCAAGTTATACAGTTGTCATATTTTAACTTTATCCAGCAAAAGAGAATTCGCTATTTCAGTCGTCCATACAGACAGGACAGTTTGAATGTAGGCAGTCAAATGCTGGTACTTTATTAGAACTAATAAAAATAAGGGTAACAGAACACAGAACTTCCCGGTTTCCTTTTAGTATAATATTTAAACAAATTTAAATCTTCCTAGCTATATTTATAGTGGTGTAATGAGTTTTACTGGAAATTCAGTTTTACTGTAGTAATGCCAGTCAGAGTCGGTCCTGATTTTTAATATTCAAAGCAACTTTCCATTTCTTTTCACACAACGCAATATTCAAGGATCTGTTGTAGAACTTATAATAGTACAAGCACGTACCATGCATATTACACAAACATTGCTTCACATGTTGTCAGTACAGCAGCAGCCAAACACACCTACTGTATATGAAACATTTTTTCGCACCATTCTCCACCAACAGAGTAAAACTAGACCTTCCGCGAACACACGTCATTAGACTGTTCGTACCCACAATGCAACGCAACCTGTATCGTGGCTACGTTTCCGTTTTCATACTTCCGGATGGGCGTTGCTCCCTCTTTCCTTTTGCCTGAGTGTTAGAGGAGCAGGGCGGACTCAGCCCTCCGACTCTATCCGACCCCATCGTCCCTGAAAGGCACCGTGTTCCGTCGCCACAATGACCGAACAGATGACAGTGAGGGGGACCCTGAAGGGCCATAATGGCTGGGTCACCCAAATCGCGACCACCCCTCAGTTTCCCGATATGATTCTGTCTGCGTCCAGAGGTAACCCTCCCGCCGCCATTGTAGCCCAGACGCTCCGGCCGGTTGACGTGGTACTTCCTGCTGCAGCACAGCCACTCGCTGCGCTGACGCACCGTATTTGAGGCCGTTAGTTCACAAAGCGGAACGCTGCTTAACATGACAACAGAGCTATACTGTCCACAGAGTTGTTGGTAGCTGACCAGGCTGGTGTTTCCGGCTGGTAAAGAGTGGACTTGCCGGCGAGGTTCTGGAGGAGCTCACACACGTGCAGCCAGCCGGGCAGTTCAACCTTCACCCTCTGAATGGTATCGTTGTGGGAAGAGCTCACTGTGCGGGTGTTTGTTAAGAGGCTCGGGAGTGAATGGGCGGTGTGACTGTCACACAACGTAACGACAAGTTTGCAGATGGTCTCTGCAGCCCTTAACAGAACCGATTATGAATGGCAGATGAGGAAACTTCACTTGCAGTAGCTGTCATGGTGTGCATGGATACCCAACAGCTGAAACTGTACATGCTGACACCTGTATCAGAACTATATAGTAATAGTATTTGTACGGGACAAATAGCTTTCTCAAGGGTACTACAGCAGCATTAAGGAGAGGGAATTGAATCGAACCAACAACGTTCAGGTTACTGCTACATGTACTAGCTACATCCCTGCTTGATGGCTGCAGGTTTCCACCAGTGGCCACCTGCTGATCACACACAAGAGGTCCAAAATCAAAGCCTGAAGGTTCCAACGCGTTGGGTTGAGCCAGTTCTCACACACACAACTGCTGTATCCCTTTAAACATTTACAAAGGGTCTTCAAACATTTGTTTTTTTAAACCCAATTTCTCTTAACCTCTTAAAAAAAATTCCACTCCCTATCAGTTACTGACCAACTAAATGCTGGTAAAAATGGTAGTTCTGGACTAAGTGGCTGTACTTTGAGAATCATATTTCTGCATCTATGTTGTGTTCTATGATGGTGAAATGCACTTATCTCTAAGCTGTGTGCTACCTTGGAGAAAAGCTTCTACTTGAGTAAATGTATATGCATGTTGTTACTGGCCACTCTACTGTCCCATTTAATTTTGGCATGGATATTTGCTTTAAACATTTCACATCATGACCCCTACTATTTACACTAAAGTGCTCATTTTAATAGCAGATTAATGACTAACATTTATGCACCACTTTTGTTGAAGCTGATTTACAATATAAGATAATGCAGCAGGATCGGGATTTGAACCAGGAACCTTCAGGTTCCAGTGCAGTAACAATAACCACTACACTACCTGCTGCCACTATATTAGTACATTGAAATGTTATGAATATTAAGTTTAGAAGTTCAGCTATAAAAGTTTATCTGTACATGCATTGGGCAGCTTTGAAGTGATATACGTTTGATCACTATTGTGCATAAGGACAAATTATCACTGTATCGACTGAAAAGATTCTGTAACTACCTATTATATTTTTCTGGATTGGTTACATTACTTGACTGTTTGTTCTTCCATTTCTTGCTGGCTATTGTGTTGTGTTGTTTTTTGGGCAGCATATTCTACATGCTATTTTTCGGAATACTACAGATCAAATAGTTCTTCATGTATAAGCTGATGTCAGAATAGATGACAGGTTGATAAAACTGGTATGAGCATCAAGTTGGATGAACAGTCACCCAGGTTTTAGTTTCATGCCTTCCTCAGTTTGAATTGTATAGGAAATATCTGTGACCTATGATGGAATTAAACACAAGTCAATAAATGTTACCACATGTTTAAAGTAAAATTAACTTAAGCAATTTTGTAAGTGAACTTGTACTTCACATCAGGCCCACATTTAAGTTGTGTGTACTTGGAAAAACATTAAAAGACTGTCTTAATCTGTTCAGTAACATCTCAAGCAAATTTGTCTGAAAGAATGAAAAGTGAAATTACTCAGAATGTAATAAAAACTTGTTAATTTTTTTTTTTAATTGTGGCCTGCAACATGAAAACAAGCTTATATAGTAGCCCCTCTGCACTGGTATTAAACCTTGTTTTGTACCTTGAATGGTGCCATACAGATGTTGAAAGTCCTGCACCATCACTGTTTTTCTGCCTTTTGCAGACAAAACTATCATCATGTGGAAGTTGACCCGTGATGAGACCAACTACGGAGTTCCTCAGCGGGCACTGCGAGGTCATTCACACTTTGTGAGTGATGTGGTTATCTCTTCTGATGGACAATTTGCCCTGTCTGGCTCCTGGGATGGGACACTACGTTTGTGGGACTTGACCACGTGAGTTATGGGGAAAACCTTTTTTGTTGCTATGATAGCAAGTAATTGTTGAATGCTTGAGTTTCTTTGGTGTCAAATATATAATTGCATGCATTTGGTTGATGTTCATGTTTGACAGCTTAGTTCCCATCTCTCACTGATCACAATGGAGCTTCAGTAAGAGAAAAAATTTGTTGGATTGTGACATATAGACAGCAAGTAACAAAGCAGTTAATTGTGTGCACATACATTGCAACTAAATGTTGCCAGTTGAAGCCTCATTTGCCAATACTGCTGTAGAACTTTTGAACAAGGTATTTAACCTGAATTGCCTCACATGAAAAGCTGGAACAAAATAAACTGGACAAACCATCAGTCTGCAGGAGAGAGACGAGTAACTGGTTTGGCTTGCAGTGGAACCACCACACGGCGTTTTGTCGGCCACACCAAGGACGTCCTTAGCGTTGCCTTTTCTGCTGACAACCGTCAGATTGTGTCAGGATCACGGGACAAGACCATCAAACTATGGAACACCCTGGGTGTCTGCAAGTACACCATCCAGGTCTGTGTTCCAAATATTTAAAATGAGGTTACATGACATTTTCTAAAATCTCAAGCTTATATTTCATCCATCTGCACTGCTCAGATTATTTATATGGCGTGAACAGAACAAATGAAATGTTTAAGAAGTAGGCAATCTTTAATTACTGTGTTATAAAGTGTCCCACTGATCATCTCTGGGTAAAATAGTTTGCACAATGTGGTCTGTGACCAACACTGCACTTGAAAGGTGGAGGGCAGCTACACTGAGGAGCCTGAATGCATTGTGATCTTCCAGTATTTGCTGAAAAAATATTGGGGTGCCACAGACCCCTTCCACCTCAAAAATAGGTACATGTAAATAAGTACATCCATTCAGAGTTAATATGCCTTTTGCAGTCAAGGCCTATGCTTTAATTGTGGGTCTCTATTAATACTTTGTTTTCAGTCATTTTGGTTTAACTGCTTTTATTGCAGTTTTTTGTGTAGAATGTGTTGGTTGATTTGTGTGATGAAATATTTGCAGAAACACCTGTCCTTCTGTACTGCAGGATGAGAGTCATACTGAGTGGGTGTCCTGCGTGCGATTCTCTCCCAACAGCAGCAACCCCATCATTGTGTCCTGTGGCTGGGACAAAATGGTCAAGGTACGAGGGAAGCCATTGTGTCTTTCATGACAGTAGGAAGAGTGAGCTGTGACTACATCACGTTTAACTAGATATGAATGGGGTTCTACAGTCTTGGCAACAAGAGACTCCAAGAAATGGCATGCTAAAGAAGCATATCTTCAGCTACTACAATCAATCCAAGCCAGGCCTTGCCTCCATGAGCTGTTACTGCCGTTATACTAACTGCATGAGCTGTACCGGTTCTGGTACCTGAGTTAGGGTCATTCCAGACAATTAGTTTTCTATTCATTTTATTCAAATTGTATTTGAAAAGTTTTGTTACTGATGTTTGAATCCTATTCAAAAGTCTATGAATCTGAGATTTTAGTTGATCCTGGGTAAATATGTGGCAAGATGCAAACTGAAATAAGCATCTAATACTGGCATATTTGGTCGAAAAATTTCTCACTTAAGAGTAAGAGAAATTGGAACAGAACCGATTTACAGCGATTCCATAAAATGTCTTTGGTTCTGTGTGACTACAGGTGTGGAACCTGGCCAACTGCAAGCTGAAGACCAACCATATTGGCCACACTGGGTACCTGAACACCGTGACTGTTTCTCCTGATGGCTCCCTGTGTGCTTCTGGTGGCAAGGTGAGCTGTGAGTTTTACATGAAAGTAATAGCTTTGCAGTAGTATGGGTTTTTTGAGCTTGAATAATGAAAGAAACAAATTTTAAAATTGGAAGAAATTACTGAATGCGATATTGTATGCAGTTTTTAATTATTAATGTTGTTAAATTATGCAATAAATAATAGCAAGGGGGAGCACTGGAAATACTTAAACTGGAATTTCTAGTTGCTAATAAATCCTGGGGTATTACCATAAGGTTGAACAGACCTATGAATTGACCATATTCCAGTTGTGTGTATTTGAAGTGACTTTAAAATAGTTTTCATTATTAAATTTGATCAGCTCTAAACCCAGACTTCCATTTACAGAAGTATATTTTGAAGCAGAGCTGAGATATAGATTCAGTTGATACTTTGACAGATTTTATTCTGTTGCTTATGCAATTTTCTTTTTGGATCATTCAAAACACTTGATTTGTTAGAACTAGCTGTCAGACTGAATGCATAACCTATTCAATAAATTAAAATATCTTTTTTGTAAAGTCCCTTCAGCAGATGAGCCTCTACTTTCCCTTTGTGCATTTAGGATGGGCAGGCAATGCTGTGGGACCTGAATGAGGGAAAGCACCTGTACACCCTAGATGGCGGAGATGTCATCAATGCTCTATGCTTCAGTCCTAACCGATACTGGCTGTGTGCTGCTACTGGTCCCAGCATCAAGATCTGGGTATATATTGAGCTCCAACATTTGTTGTGGATTATTGGTTTTAATTACTAGTTGTCTAGAAATCTGCTTTATTAAGTACTACTCATTTACTGTTGTTGTTGTTATTAATAACAATAATAATAAACATTTTTCATTCAGCTAGTGTGCATATCCTTTGACCCTTTTCCAATTGTACCTTAAATCTTTCTTCTCAGGACCTGGAAGGAAAAATAATTGTTGATGAGCTGAGACAGGAGGTCATTAGTACCAACAGCAAAGCAGAGCCACCCCAGTGTACCTCCCTGGCCTGGTCTGCTGATGGACAGGTACTGTTATGCAGGTTTTTTTTCCTTGTACATTTTTGTTCTTTTGTCTGTAAAAGATAGAGAATACTGAGAGTACTGACCAAGCAATATGTTTTTTTTTTCCTGAATTTTTGTTTTCTTTTTCCATAGACCCTCTTTGCTGGCTACACTGACAACCTGATCAGGGTGTGGCAGGTTACCATTGGAACCAGATAAAGAAGAAAAAGTTTAGCTGAAAACCAAGATGTGCTAATGACCATTGACCTTAAATAAAATAAATAAAAATTGCATTGTTCTTGTGTTTTTAAAGTAACTTTTGAAATGCCCTCAGTGTTGTGGGAAATGCATTGTGGTTATTTAGTTTGAAGCAGGGTGACCTGCTTTGTACAGTATGCTACATATGACACCATACACAAAAGTTAACATTGTTATCTATTGTGACTGGCCATCATAGGGTAATACCTGCAGCAGTCAGATTTTAACATGGTGAGAAATAAAGGTGCCTTTAAATCTGCCAGTAGGCACTACTGACATCTGAAACTCTGAGAATTAATCCCCAATTCAGCTTTCTGCTTTGGTACATGATTAGCATCATCAACATGTTACATGTTTCATGTAGTGGTGAGGGCTAAAGAGAACATAAAATGTTATAACATTTAACGTGACAAGACCGTCATTACTTTTCATGTCTTTTTTATGGCAGTGCTGCGCCTGTGCCTGTAAACTTAAGCCGGTAAAGATAGCCAGTGGAATTTTATTCCACCTTTTGGGATGTCTTAGGGCCGGTGTTTTTGCATGTAGCTGAGGAGGTGCTTAGCTGGGGCATGCTTACCAGAAGTATGAGGACCAGGGTGCTCTCCTTGATGTATAAGAAAGGCGATAAAGCTGATCTTGCCAACTGGAGACCCCTCACGATGCTCTGCGTAAACGTGAAGCTCATCGTGAAGGTTCTCACCGAACGCCTGAAGCGGGTAATGGCCAATTTGATCCACAGGGATCAAACCTATGGAGTTCCCGGACGATCGGCAATCTGGAACTTGCACCTGGTTCAGGATGCGATCGCTTGGGCAGAAGACCGAAAGCTCTGGTCAGCTTGGACCAGGAGAAGGCATTCAATTGAGTTGACCACCGCTTCTTGTTTAACACCTTGAGGAAGATGGGTTTTGGCCCTAGGTTCCTGGGATGGGTGTGAATGTTCTACATGGAGGTAGATAGCCGTGTTACCATCAACAGCTCCCTCGGTGGGTGGGTGCCCGCTGTCCCAGCTCCTTTACGCTCTCTACATCGAGGCGCTGACAACTCTTGGTAAGTTGCCTGTATTGAACGACAGATGGTATTGACGTACAACAAAGTGTTGAAGGGGTGCAAACTTGGCGTTCAGAAGGCCAAGGCCACCCGGGCATGGCTGGTGATGTGTGCCCAAGCAGACGCTTTTGAACACAAGATGCCAGCTGGTCCGAACAGGGGCAGACTTGGTTGTCCAGGGGGTGTTTTCAAAAATCTGGGCCAACCTCAATTTTAGGAAGGAGATGGATGTCATGCAGCGGGGCTACACAGAAGCCAAAGAGAGGTGGAAAGGCCTCTTTTGGCTGTAGCCTCAAGAGGTTTTCTGGCATCCTCTCCATCTTGGGTAAGTAACACACGTCTGTTTTCGCATACAAGGACCTGCGACCCCTATTTTTGGTCAATGTACGTGTTTACTTTTGTGTGTAGTTAAGTTTTTCACAGAGGGAGGTGTTTATATTTTTCATTTATTTGTTAATTAGTTCTTTGGTTATATTTTTGTGTTTTTCTTTAATAATTTTCATTTTAAAGGGGAAGACGTGTTTAACACCCCCAAAGGTAGGTTGAGTTTGGCAGCACCCTGGAATGAGCCAGGGGACCGCCCATCTTCTGCGGTGGGGTCTGCTGGTAAGTTTCCTTTAACTTTGTAGCTAGAGCCTTGGGGTATGTTTTTTTAACTGTCTTAGATGTTTACCGTCATGTATTATAAATATTTGTTGGTTTTAACTAGGATTTTATAAGCTAGTTTTACTTTTTACGTGACGGTTTTAATTATTTATTGTAGTGATTTTATTAGTAGTTTTAAAAAGAATAAAGTCAGAGATGATGAATGGAGTGTTTATAACTGTCGAGTGGGACAGTTTGGTGATGCTTGACACTATGTGTTAATGCATGTCCGTTCTGATCCGGTTTTTAAAAAAATAGCGAATTTGATGAGACCTGATCGACTGAGAGGAGGGTGGCCCGAGCGCGCGGCCCAGCTGAGCGCACACCACGTGACGGCACGTGTAGCGCGTAAAGCCGTTGTCGGGAGGCGCGAGGCAGGACGTGAAAGCGCGTTCGCTGAGCAGTCGTTCTTCTAGTCACTTTCAGCGGACGACGTCCGGGCCCGTTCTTGTCGAAACTCTTTTGATTTGAGTTCAAAGAATTAATCCTATGTGCGATCATCTAGTAGCATCTTGACTAAAAGTACGTGCCAACGTAGAGCAACGTTGGAGCAGCAGACCTGCCCACCCGAATGCGGTGAGGAATTTCCCTGCGTTTACCCGACGTATCGGCATAACTTGTTAGCAAATGGCATCGCTCACTGAACGTCATTATTAGTCCTGCTTGAGTTAAAATGTGTTCTTTAATTCTTTGGAATCGAAGGCTTTATTTGCTAGTTAAATTCGTTGGTCGCTTACTAACAGAGGTGTAGAACGTGAAATTTTAACATTTCTCAAGATGTGTGAGGAAGGGGCTTCTCAGTCCGAGTCGCTGACTGGTTTCATCTGTGTTTGTAACCGTGTTCGTCGGGAAAAAGTCGCACTTTGGGACTGAAGCTGCTGCCGCTGCTTAGTGGCCACATGGCCGTAGGGAGACGGAGTTCGGCTTCCCGCACACACCGCCCCTAGAGGCAAGGCGCGGTATTGTATCTAGTGGAGGATTTGTACACGTAATTAAAACAAACTGAAGATAAATTATGGAGCAAAGTTTTTAAAGAGTACTTTTTAATTTAAGAACGCAGATATTTGCTTGACACTGCTGTACAGTCGCAAGAGAACTTAAGGGAACGAATGTGACAAGACCATTGGTGGAAAAACTATCCTTTATGTATGACTTTCATGCTCTTCATAATTTGTTGACCCTACATGTACAGCTTTAGAATGCTACAAAAATCCATCTAAATCGCAAATGTCTTTACACTGAGATCTGCAGAGGTTTGGGCACCCCAGTTGAGTTAATTACAATAAATCTTAGTAAAAGATCACCCAACCGATGGTGCATCCGTGAAAATAACGTTCAACAAAAAGTGCGTGCGTGTGTAGGTTCTTAAGTGCTTTTCCCACCTGTCAGGCAGTCAACTACACAGCTGAAGGCAATTCTGCTAATCACTCACAGATTTTTTTTTTTCTTTTCTCCCTTGTTTCAAAAAAGTTGGACTTCTGTAGGCAGTTATGAGGGTTTGAAATGAAGCGGTACTCTGCAAAATTAGGACAAACAAAATACCATGTGCTCCTAGTATTATCTAAAAACAGCGGAGGTCAACGTATGATCGAGACGACTAAGAAAATTGTCTAAAACCAGTCAGGTATGTAATGCAAAACCCACAGCACCTGAAAAGATGTATAGTCTATAGTCCCTTGTTACAGATTTGATCATAAAGATTCTTTGGTCAAAAAGAATATAACCTATCCTGCTGCACGAGAGTGAATATTATTATTTTGGGTGTGGCTACTAGCAAAAGGGTTTCTGCTTTAGAGTAAATCTTATAACTCATCCGCATTCAAGTCACACAGGCTGGTGGAATGTGAAGGATGTTTGGATACTTCAGTAAGACGGTGGTCTAAAATGAACAGCAAAAATAATCAAGAAATATCGACAAACATACAAAGGGGGAAAATATGAATCGTTTGAAATGGCTAAAGCTTTTTTAATATTGTTGGTAACGTTAAACATGCAGTCCTTGCAAGGAGAAGGCAGCGTTTCTGGAGGGAGACTGCTCCTGCTGTGGGAAGAACCGAAACACCCACTCGGTGGGCTGTAGTTTGACAGGCGGTATCGACACAGGTTGGCTACCCCCCCACTCCTTTATCTGTATTTAAACTTAAAGAAAGATGGCTTTAGATCTTTAAGACGTTTTTCTTACAAACACTAGGTAAGAGGTACCCGAGCGTGTGTGTGTCGCCATGCTCCACGTTGTGTGTTCAGCGAGCGGTCTGGCGCTGTCCTCAGGTCACCTCCACTCTCCGGCCAACTCAACTGATACTGCAACTTTATTTTAAAAAACTTGTTGGAATTCCCATTATTCCATCAGCTAAGACTGTAAAACCATTTTAAAGCCATAAATTAGACTTTTGACAGTTACAGCTGATCTTTATTAAAGCGTTAAATTTTCACATTGCAATAGAACTGGAAAATGTGCCTTAATTTGTTAGGCAAAATTTATACTTATTAAACGGTAGCTTGTAAAAATCGAGTTTGCAAAATTGGCATTCCTGGGGCTGGTGTCACAACTGCTGTATGTGCCTGTTCTTTCTAGCTTTATAATATAAATGTAGACTGAATGGCATGTTAATGGGACTGTCTAAAATGCATTATTAAGTCCATGATGTTATTCGTAAACCTGTCGCGATGCATTGAAGCAATATTGCAACTTTCTGTTAATTTATGGTTATTTCGCTACTAGCGACCATTTCTAGTAACGGGCGGAAGCGTTTTTGGACATGCCCGCGGGGGTGTGTATCCACCAATGGGAAAGGATAGTGAATATGAATGGCAGCTCCAGTTGGCGAATGGCGTTCTGTTTTATTGAAATTGGTGTTTTGTTCGGTCCTATAAAATCTGCCACGAGTTGGCATTGTAAGGGAGAGTCCATCTTGAAGGTTTCTGTTGCGTGAAGTATTCGAGCAGTAAGTGTCCATGTTTTACTGTGAATGTAAGAAGTAGCTTTACGATCCCGTAATGTGCCATTTAACGTCATAATTTTGTGCAGAAATGTACCGTGTGCTAGGAACATGGTAAAAGATGGGTTTAGGCCGTAAAATCCTGCCGTGGGTCATTGTAAGCTTGGAAAGTGAGGCCTTACGGAGAGCTATTATGTAAGGAGGAAATAGCGCGTCGTGCGGCAAATCTAATGCACGATTTTAACTACTGCATTAAGTATTTTATGTTTGTATAGCTGTATAATCTGATGTTTATGGTTTGCGGAGAGCGATTGATACTGAAAAGCTCAATCAGACGACGCAAATTCGGTCGTCATTTTGTGTAGCTAGGTAGCTAACTGTCGCGGCGAGCTTCGTTTACTCGTGTGTTGCATTCTGTTGGTTTGACTGCATTTCTCTAAAACAGATAAAAACATCGCAATGTCCGACACCGAGCAGCAGTTCATGGAGACCTCGGAAAATGGCAACGAAGGCGAGGATAGCCTGAACGGAGCGGAGACAGCCGAACAGCCCGAGCCCGAGCCCGAGGAGCAGGGAGAGGCAATAGCCGACGCGGCGGCAGCAGAGGCGCAGGACGACTCCGAGAACGGAGCGGAGGGCGGACAGATCAACGCCAGTAAGGGCGAGGAAGATGCGGGGTGAGTGGATGTGGTCATGACTTACAGCGAGAGAACGTCGTCAGAAGCTTTTTGCCACACGCTTTTGCTCGGAATGCTCTTTTGTTCCTCCGGTCTTTGTTGGCGCCATGTGCCGCTGTATGGGGGATGGGCAGTAAGTTGGACCCTTTCAGTGTGTTTATCTTTCCTTTTTCCACTGTGTGTAATCACACCGAGACCACTGAATTCTGTGTTTGCACAAGCTTTTTCTTGGTGTCAGTAGTCGTTTTAATGACTCGACTCGCTGCTGGCTGCAGCAGCTCAGACTGTCAGGAAAGCAGTCTGTCCTATAGAGGCTGGTGTTTCTACAACACTTTGTATTGTAGAACACATCTGTTCTTTAATACAAGTGAAACCGAGCTAGGGACATCCTGCGAGACATGCAGTCTTTGTCCTGCTCATAAACATAGCAATTTGAACTGAAGACAGGTGGTGT
Source organism: Arapaima gigas (assembly GCA_900497675.1). Taxonomy (NCBI): domain Eukaryota; kingdom Metazoa; phylum Chordata; class Actinopteri; order Osteoglossiformes; family Osteoglossidae; genus Arapaima; species Arapaima gigas. The sequence goes on from UFQX01000247.1 coordinate 507,524, forward strand.
CAGAACTTGTAGTTTAATAAAACAGTTGAAGCTATTACTGATCACACAACCTGCTGCCACCGTAAAAATAAATGGGTTGAAGCATCCCCCTTGCACCCAACAAGGCACGGGCTGGAATTCCACCCTCTGTTCTTGTACCCTTCAGCCAAATGTCCATAGTGAATTCAGTAAGAAAATAAAAATTGCATGCCTGATTAAGTCACCTTGTAGAAAAATGAGCCAAATTGATACTTTTTTAGGAAAATGTTTGTTGGCGGACTTAGCTGGGACACAAGCAAGAAAGACCTCAAGGATTATTTTTCAAAATTTGGTGAGGTTACTGACTGCACCATAAAGATGGACCCCAACACGGGAAGATCAAGAGGCTTTGGATTCATCCTATTCAAAGATGCAGCGAGTGTGGACAAGGCAAGTGGTGGGACATTGACCATGTTCACTGAGAGTCTTTAAAGGCTTTAAAACATGAAGCCATCCTAACCTTATTTCTGCTTTCAGGTTCTAGAGCAGAAGGAGCACAGGTTAGATGGACGACAAATTGATCCCAAGAAGGCAATGGCTATGAAAAAGGAACCTGTGAAGAAGATATTTGTTGGAGGTCTGAATCCAGAAACAACAGAGGAAAAGATCCGTGAATACTTTGGAACCTTTGGCGAGGTCTGGATTTTGTGTGTGTGTGTGTGTGTGTGTGTGTGTGGCACCTGCAAGTCTGTAAGCGTTTATTAACCAGGCCCCCTATTGTTATTTAGATTGAAGCCATTGAACTTCCAACGGACCCAAAGACAAATAAAAGGAGGGGCTTTGTTTTTATTACATTCAAGGAAGAGATGCCAGTCAAAAAAGTCCTTGAGAAGAAATACCATAACGTTAGTGGAAGCAAGGTAACAAATTGAAAGGATGACCTTATGTGTGTCTAACATTGGCCTTTTTTGTGATGAACAGATGCATTTAACCATGTGGATATCAATCCATACACCTCACCATTTTTAAATTGTGTAGCTGTTTTAGATAAATTAGCCATTCTGAAGTGATTTTTATTGCTTGGGCTGTTTCTGGGTATGTTTGTATTTGGTGCCACTGGGTTTATAACGTGTGCTTTGTTGGCTCTTTTCCCTACCTCAGTGTGAGATTAAAATAGCCCAGCCCAAGGAAGTTTACCAACAGCAGCAGTTTGGTGGCCGCAGTTATGGACGAGGTCGGGGTCGCGGTGGTAAGTGTTCCAGGCTATAGTCAACTGTGTAATGAACGAACTTTTAATTATGAGAGTAACCCCCCCCCCCACCACAAATTTTTTTGCTTCTCAGGCCAGGGTCAGAACTGGAACCAGGGTTACAATAACTACTGGAATCAAGGCTATGGCAACCAAGGCTATGGCTATGGTGGCCAGCAGGGATACGGAGGCTATGGGGCATATGGCAACTACGACTACTCCTCTGGTTATTACGGCTATGGCGGTGGCTATGATTACAGTAAGTAACCACCAGGAACATTTAAATCATGTTTACCGTGTTTTTCTAGGCAGAACTTGTTCATCCTACTGTCTGTGTTCCTACAGACCAGGGCAATACAAGCTATGGGAAAACTCCAAGACGTGGAGGCCACCAGAGTAGCTACAAGCCATACTGATCTCATGAGATGCAGGTATGTATTTTGACATTTGTAAACATGATATAGACATTTGCAGTTGCATGCTAAACACTTACTATGCATTTTTCAGATGCTTGGCATGAGTATAAAGCGCTTGCCTTTCCCCAAATGCATACAAGTTGGTTAGTAAGGATTAAGGCTGTACTTCTTCAGACAACAGCCATAACGTTAGAAAATGGCATCAAATGTTTCTTGTACTAATGAACTGGTAATTGAAGGTCCCCCTGTACTTCAGTGGCTGTCCTTCTCATTATGTCCATTTCTTTGACACCATTGGGGTTTGAATAGGTATGATGCCTCTCTCCTTTTCTTTTCCTAAAGGGCTAATGTAAGTCAGAGCAGGAGCCTGTGACACAGCGACAAACGCAGGGGCCCGACTTGCCTTTTCAAGTTGGCAGAAATACAGACTCGTGCTCCATTTGTACAGAACCGTTGATTTGGGGAGGCAAATGTCAGTTTTCCTTTATTTTATATTGTTTTGTGTCCATACACATTTCCAGAGATGGAAGTGTAATTTTTACTGTACTTTTTGGTACCTTTTTGAATCTAATGTATTGTATGGTTGTATTTTACATGTCTGCTGGATTTACCACGATTGAGATCGGAGCCGTCAGCTTTTGAAATAAACAATTTTTGAGTAATTTTTTTCCCTGTGTTTTTCTAGATTTACTTTTTTTTTTGTCTTTGCAAAGTTTATGGCTGCCTGGCTGGGTTTGAAGGAGAGTTAGCAAAGAAATGAGTCAATCTGTAAGTTTTTCTAGCTTATTTTGTGAGTGTTTTGACTTGTAGATGAGGGCAACCAGCACTTCTTTGTTTCGCTTTTAAGTTGATCTGCGTTTAAGTGACTTTGATAGTGACCCGTGAAATGTAAGGAGGCACTCCCTCCCCCTACTGCAAATTCATTCCTCTAGAGTGTTTTGGGCAAATTGTTAGAAATAAAATTTTGGTTTAATATTTGTGTGGATGATTATTTATTAACTAATACAGCTTTTTTTAGATGGCTTTGACTTACTTCCTAGGCTTCTGTTAATTGTGGCTTTTCTTCAGATAAAGTTGTTAATCCTTGGCCTTATGATATACTAGTTGACATTCGGGTTGCTTGTACCACGTTTACTGATGGAAAGCTACACGTCTAAGTCAATATATAGGTTTTCTTTTGGAATTGTTGGGGGGGGGGGTACTGTCAATGTCAGTGAGCTGTGCTTTCTTGCAGCTGACATTTGTGTGCAGATAAGAGTATTTCGGTTGTACTATTAGTGGTAACATGGAAAGGGGTTAAAACTGAGGAGTCTTTTGCATTGCTTTTTTTTTTTTTTTTTTTTTTTTTTAAATACAGCAAAAACTAAAAATGCCAAATGCATGGAGTGGGTGTATATGGAATGCAGTATTCTTGGTTGTAAGAGGGTATTACCCCACAGTATTAACTTGATCTGGATTTTTTTTTTCTCCACTAGTGGATATTCCCTCTTAATATGCTTACTTACCATGGCTTCACCCTGCAAGTGTACAGTGTTGCTGTTGAAATTAAGTTCAGACTTTGCATTTGCTCATTTAATTCACAATTTCTTCTCCTTTAGGAAGTTCAATACAGTGTTTCATTTAGGAAAACTCAGCACTGCAAATCTTAGCATGATTTCTGGCTTGTCCCACTACACTTTGCATGCCTTAAGTCAGTCTTGTTTTTGTGTAGCTTATTTGAAGAATTGAAAATTGCACTTTAATCCAAAATGTCATTCCGTTTAATTCTTGTCCAACTGCCGAGATGCCAAACGCGTCACCCTCGCAGTGGCATTGTGGACATGTCTGCATGAATTGGAACATTCAGTACTTAAGATGAAAATTCCCTGTTTTCCACTGTTGAAAGTATTGAATTTGTCACAGATTTTTGCCCCACTTACTAGTGTAAGGGTAGTCCTAGATTTTAAAGGATTTTGTTTTTCCAAGATTCCCCTCCATATAGTCTACGTTATTGAATTGCAAGTTTAGTTAAATCCCTTTGTTTCATTTCCTTTAGAGCTCCAGGTGTTTTTAGCTTGGCGACTTAATTTTTATGCATTTCTGGTTGTTAACTTCAAATATGCTCTCTGTTGAGAACTTATATTATGAGCTGACAGATAGCTTTTGTGTTAAATATTTGCTGTGGACAGGATAACATTTGTAAAACTTAAAATGTGAAATCAATTTCGCATGAGAAATTTTTAGTCTTCGGTTTACATTTTTTGAATATATTACATTTAAAATCAAATTGCAAAGCTGTTTCTTGCTTCCAATGGAAAGTAGTGAAGACCAAGGCTGTTGGTGTTCATTACAAACTACACACTGCTGTGCAACGACTTCTGTGTAAAAACTCTGCCTTAATCATATTTGACTGCTTGTTTTGAGGTAATCCCCCCCCCCCCCCCCCCCCCCCCGAAGAAAAAATTATTTTTTTTTTTTTTTTTTTTTTCTTTTATANGTAATCCCCCCCCCCCCCCCCCGAGTCAGAGTAACAATGTTGATTTTTTTTTTTTTAAATAATAAAAGGTAATCAAACATTTACATACAAATGAAGAGGTACCAGAAAAGTCTTTAATTTTAGATTAGGTAATTGTCAGAGGTCAAATGGGGCTGGGTGTTGCATTTTATTTAAATTATGTGAATTTATTTTTACTCATTTTTAAATACCATAAAATTTGCTCCTTATTCAAAAAAACTGAGGGGGGAAAAAGGTAGTATGCCTCTGTTGTACAAACAATCTGCCAGTACCTTACGAAACACGCATACGAATACTCACCTGTTGTTCGTAGGCCTACAGCTGTAATAAAAGCAATAACTTAGAACTATTTTCAGCCTTCATTTTTTTTCATTAGCCTATCATAGATCGTGTGAACACTGCTAATCCATATTAATACTTTAAAAATTGTCGAAAGCCAGAAATGAGTCTTGGGTATAAGAAGAAAAGGGAAGTGATTTCTTACGAAGGTCTGTGGGCTTTTCCTCCAATACTGGGATGAGTTTTCCATAATGCCCTGCAACCAGCTTGATTCTCCACTTCTCACGCTTGTATCTGGGGTGGGGGTGGGGGTGGGGGGGGGGGGCATTTTTAATGTTTAAGTTGAATTTCTACTACTAGTTTCTGGACTTAATGTAAAACAAACATGTACTTCATACTCAATGTGCTATGATTTTAACGCTTACGTAAAATTTAAAGTGACTCATTGATGGTGAATACGGTGACGTGGTTATTGAACTTGCAGGTCACTTAAATTCATAAAGGGGGCTTTAAACACATTTCCTTTGGCAAGTGAAGAGGGAAAAATACAATCGGTATTTTATAAGCAAGGTTTAACCAAAAAAGTAAAGGCTAAGGTGGCATTGGTCTGGTGCAGTAAAGTACAAAAAGTGCAGTGTTAGAAAAGACATCAGTAGCTGTCACAGAAATGCTTGTGAAACAGTAACTACTGCTTGCCTCGATTTATTTCACCCTCGAATTCCTCAAACTCTGTAAATTGTAATATTTTCTTGGATTTCACTTATAGGCCAATATTACCTTCCCAGTGATCTTAAGCATATATACATTATGGGTGGATGATGATGATCAGCAGCCATGTGTTTATTTTTTTAAAACTGAACAAACTGCATTAAGCAGATCTTATATTATAAAACCCACTTCCACCTCGACACACCTTCCTCTTTCACTTTCTGGACTCCTTGGATACATCCTTACCCTAGAGCCAGGAGGGAAGGGATATTTTCATGGAAATGCAGGCCTATGTGTGGTGTTGCTTCAGTCCCTTAAGAGTCCTCATGGGCATGTGAGAAACTGTCCTATTTATCTCCCAACACCGTGTCATGTTTTATACTGACACTCCTTTGTGTATGTGGTTTGAATTTAGTCCCATTAACACTCCATATCGCTGAACTCCTGCCTGTTTTTTTTTTTTCCTCCCCCAAAGTAGTGCATATAAGATTAAAATGTACCTCTTTCTATGATGGTTGTTTCCCATTTTTCCTCACTGTAGATAGTGTCTGAAGAGTTGCTTCATTCCCTATTGCTCACGGTGGTGGTCTGGATCCCATCCCAGAAACGCAGGGTGCTGGGATGTCCTGGTACACCCTGGACAGGAAACCTGGAAACTGGCTTGGGAAATTATCACCTACACTGTTACGACCAAATGTTTTTCTTTAACATTTAATGAAAGATTTCTATAATTCTTTTTTCCAGCAAGTATTGCTGAGACAAACTTACACCCATCTTTACGCCACGGACCCAAAACATGCAGAGACTCGGTCGTACCGTCAAACGGGGCGTATGAGATTAGTGAGTGGCTTCTGTTTGGGTGGGTCTTTTTTGGCATGTCAACTGGTGGTCAGCATATGTCACTCTACCTGGATGGTGTGACTTGAAAAAGGAAGGAGCAAGAGGGTCTGTGTTCATCCTGGAAGGGAGCTGTTCATTCAGATTAATAAGCCGTTTCTTTTTGCACATTAAATTAAAAAAGAACAATGGACATGTGGGCAGCTGTTGTCCTGCACTTACCATCATTTCTGAGACCTGCTGTAGAGGACAGTGACAATGTCATCTTTTGAAAGTGATCTTTTGTTTTAATCATTTGTACAGCAGTTTACATATTTAAGGTCATATTTAAGTCACTTATTTCAGTGCTTTACTGTTATGCATAGGCTGTTTTCCTGATATTTACAAAAGCTCTAAGCACAATACTACAGTATACCATTTATTATTTATGATTGATCATATACAGTCCTGTGCAAAAAGTCTTAGTCATGCAACTTGAATGTGTGTTGAGAAGTACAGGTAGATTCTTATCTACCATCAGGGAGGTTTCTCATTGGTCCCAAATTCATTGTGCAGCCTGAGAATGACCTCAAACACCCAATCTCAGTCATACACAACTATCTTGAGCAAAAAGAAGGAATCCTGCAACAGATGGTCTGGTCCCCACAGAGCCCTGATCTCAACACAATCGAGTCAGTCTGGGAGGACATGCAGAGACAGTCAAAGTGTGCAGAAGAACTGTGGCCAGTTCCTCAAAATGTTTGGAAGAACCTACCAACCTTAAACTGCATGCAAGTTTGCATAAGAGAATTGATGGTGTTTTAAAGGCAAAAAGTGGTCACGCCAAATATTGATCTGATGGAGGTTTTTTTTTTGTCTACTGCACTTTTTAGAAGGTTTATTGATTAATAAGTATTCATGGCATTATTTCTGGAACCATCCTCGCTTTACAGCATTTTTCCCCACAGGTGCCTAAGACTTTTGCACAGTACTGTATATAACTTATTTAATGTTAAGTGTGCAGCTGTTCGTTGTGTTTTTGTGTGCTGGGAATATCTGTGTGACTTCTATAGTTCTTGAGTATAAAAACTAAAGAAGCAAAAGTGAAAAAAGGTAAGTCTCTCAGGTGTAAAGAAAAAAATGTCTAATTAAAATTCTCTTACAGTAAAATAACTGGAATACCTTGAATAAATGAGGTAATATATGCTATGCAATTAAATTTTTTTTTTTCCCCCACAAGATGGTGCCAAACAGTTTTCTGGCTTTTCCAAGTTAATACTGTACAAGAAGAGTACCTGATCCAATGGTGTTCAGATTAACACACATCATCTGTACTTGCTGTCGTTTCTTGGAAGGTGATACATACTGTATGTCGCCACCTGCAATGCTGGGAGATGTGGAAAGGGTTAATAAAAAGAAGTTGAGTACTACTATAAGTTTCATAAAGGTGACTTTTTCACCGGTTACCTTGTGACGTTATCATTTGTCAGATATTAATAATTATCCATTTGAACATTTGCCAGTGAGCTTCAAGAGAAAAGACACACTTAGTTAAGGTATCTGATATCTTCAAAGTGATACGCTATGAAAGTCCCGTTCATGTTTTATGGGGACGAGTCACACCAAGACACAGTTGCTTTTTACTTAGTATTACTTTTTAATGCAGTATTACACGCATATTTAGTTATTCAGTGTTTAAATGCAGTGGGCAGAAGTTCAGATGAATCAGATGCCAGAAAACACAGAATGATGGAGATGGAAATGTTTATGACTGTTATTCCTTATTTCCAACATATCTAAATTAACACAGTTTGGCAAAAACATGAGGCTGAAATTCCTCAAACGTGGTGCAACCAGTTAAGTCTAAAAGGGCATTTAGTTTTCCACGTGGGTGTTGGATAACTGTTCCTTAAATAAATGAAGTAATTTAAAAACTTTTCTGTGTTTACTCAGGTTCCCTTTGTCTTTTATATTTTGTTTGAATATCTGAAACCATTCAGTGTGACAAATTTACAATAATAGGTTAAATTAACAGGTGACAGGTGGGTGACAGATACCTTTTTGCACAGCTCTGTCACCTTTGTTTCGAAAACGCTGACATGTGGGCAGCACTAGTCACGTGACGTGCACGTGAAAAGGTGAGGAAAGAACTTGGAGGATGAAGAGAAGGGGGACTCTGGCATTTAATGGATGAGCAAACGGTCGATTTCACTACAGAGCAGAAGGGGGCAGTACGTACCCTCTTTAAGCAAGAAGAGAAACCGCTGTTTGCTTCGCTCATGCTTTCCTGGTGAAACAGCAGAGGTGTCATGATGCTGCGCTGCCGTGTCCAGCGTTACTCAGCCGCTGGCCTCCACGCCACGGCGTTCTCACTGTGTCTCCAGTACCACCCAGACTCCTTCGCCGCTGGTACTCAGGCAACACAGGCCTTCGGCATCCTTCCTCATAAAAAACAATCAGAAGTTTTTGTGAGTTTGTAAAAGGTAGAATTTGTTGCAAATAACGCTTTCTTCCACTACAGCCCTGTAATCTGCATTTACACTAAACAGCAGATCAGAAACATCATTCCAGGAAATAAAAAAACCATTCGGTCCAGAGGGGAATATATAAATTCTTAGAATCAGCGATAAATAAGCACAGGCTCCAGGTCTCCCTGAACATTATACAGCATGTTGGCCCCAGGGACTGTAAGCTTCCAACCCTTGTATCGTCAAAGTTAATCCCCTGTTTGTGACATCAAAACAACTCATATCACAAATAATGCCAGATTCACCTGTGGTTGTTCACAGTTTAATTATGAGCGCTGCAGACAACATTAAGATTTGTTTGGGGGGGCAAAGAAGTGAGGAATCGGAGCCGAGTGAGCGGCTGTGTGGACGTCCGCTGTGTACAGCTTTGACAGTCCTGGTTCAGCACAGCTACAATGACACATGGCTTCCTTCCTGTCTAAAAGCACAGGGAATAAAAATACAGGCCCGGGTTGGGTTTGATGCGCGGAAACTGCGCGAATTAATGCACACGTACAGCAGAGAAGTATTTTAAACACATTTTAAAAAGTTCACTTTTTAATGCAAGGCCTATTCCTCCCTCTGAGCTGCCATCATATTCCATAGCCCAGTGGTACTTGGCAGGTTCTTCATTGTCCTCCAGTATGAAAATCCACCTCCCACTCACCCATTCACACCCTCCCGGTGATCACAGTGTGAGCACTTTTACCACTAAAAGTTGTGTTTGTGCTCATGACGCTCATTTCGGTCATCGCATTTGGTGTCCCAGTGGCCAGTGTTCTTTGTGGAAGGACCGTGAACTGAGGAGCCACCAGGAAGAAGGCAGGAGGCTCCTAATGAAGCTGCTCCTATTCCTGTTTCTCACTGGGTCCGACCTGGAACTGTCTTGACTGATGTCGTACGGAAGGGCGCCGGTGGGTTTCTAATTATGCGTCGAATTACTTTACCATTAGACCGACTCGGAACAAAGGCACAGAGCCATTTCACTTTGACAAAGACATGCACAAAGAAGGATAACAAAAATCAGTTTTTTGTGTGACATTTACCCCCTGCGTGACACGCTCTTCACATCAGCGATGTCCTCCCTCCCTGTTGTGGGTTTAGCAGATCCCGCCGCTTTCAGCTGGGAACCTAAATGGACATGTGGGTGGACATGTGGCAGGCTGCTGAGTGACGGGAAATGGCAGAAGCCTGGATCTTGTGGAGCACTTATTCTGGAGGAGGCTGTTGGCATGGCAACCGGGCACTTGTGCCTCGTGGAACATATGACAAAGGGCTGGACGCTCTGGTGCTCCCGGGTTCAGCTGAATGTCTGGTGCAGAGCTCAAGGTGGCTCATTTTGGACAGTTTGTAAGTCCCCTCTAAACCACAGTAAATAAAAACACAGTAGCTCAGCACGAAAGGTATTTAACTCCTGTTTTGCGAGATGTGCTTTATTTGGTGAGAACTGGTCACTGTTGTTACTGCACAGAAAAATGCAGACTTTTTTAAGCCAAAGTGAATATTCTTCTTGAGAGGAGATGGCTCAGCATGTCGGTGGTGGAACGCAGCAGTGGCTGCTTCCCGTGTGTTCAGTGCACGTGCCCTTCTCCACGCTGCTGTCCTCTGGTGTCTTCAGAAGGTGTGTGCTTCTTCCAGCAGAAAAGTGTTATATAAACTCTGTTATGCTTGTGGGGGCGGCTTATATAAGTGACTGAACACTCCTTTGAGATGCTTCTTGTTCACTGAAATGTTTCCCCTTTGAGAAGCCTAAAGTCTTGTCTCCCTGTTGATCACTGCTGCTCTCTATTTCAGGAGATGCTATGCTTTGGTAGTACAGGCAACAACCTGAAGGTTGCCTGAAGAACCTGCTTTTCATTGGTCAGAGGGAAGGAAGGAGAAGGACATAATGAGAAACAATAAAGGCTTTGGGGTCTATGGAAATTTTGCACACCCTCTGACACTTATTCCACTACACTATCCGGCTGAATAAATAAAACAAACTGCATTGTAAAAAGCATAGGTTGCATAAAATATATATGTTTTGAAAAAAAGGCAGGTATTTTGAGATGTTAGTGTTTGCAGGCGACCACTGGAAAAATAATACCTAATTTTCAACCACCTCCACACGCCTGCCCAAACCAATGACAAAAGCAACTAACCAACTAACCAACTGACCAACCGTCCATAAGCAAAATGTCTAAATGAGCAGGAGTCCGACTGTCATCCCCGCTGAACCACTGCTTTCCAGCTTTTCCTTCCCAATTCTTTGCAGTGTGCACTTTATTTTACATTCATAAACACATTAAATGCATCTTATTAAATAAATACATTTCAATACTTCTGCACTAGGTATCTTTAGGAAATTCTAAACTCAATCAGTCAATGAATCGATCGATCTATACATCCATCCATCCACCCCAAACAGAGCAGACTACACATGCCCTTCCACAGAAAGAGCCTCCTGGAGGAGGTCTGCTGTGCGTGAGGGTTGGAGGTGGGGTAACCCTTGCTGGGTAACAGGCAGAGACCAACACAAGGGAAGCTGCCTCCTATTGAAACAAGTTGTTGAAATAAGTGAAAAAATCTCCCTGATAATAAACCAAAAGAAATTTCTTTACAAAGCAGGAAATTTAGATGCTTTTCATTACACAGTTTAAAGCTTGTAAGAGAAACAAAACATTTGTTAGTGTACAAATCTGCTGTTGGGGTTTCTACTGGCAACATGGAGAGAACTTAGGTGTGTTTTTTATTATTAGCTAAATATTACAAAATCAAATAGCTATAAACTATCATCAATATAGGGCTGTTACTGAATAATAGCAGAATGTTGTTTGTGTTTATGTCAGTATTTAAGACTTGTAAAAAAATGGGGAAAATTATATGCATATGTGAAAAATGAATAAAGTGGAGTTTGAAAAATGGTTATAACTTTTTGGAATACCACAGTATTTCTCTTCCAACCACTGCAGCTCGACGGAGATGGAGCGTGAGCGCAGTTTCAGGGGAAAAGAAAGGGAGACGTCAGTTATTTTCCACTTTGTTTATCAAGGTAGCAGGAAAGGCAACACCGACATTAACATCAAGGGCTGATCTTTTGCTGCATCCTTGCAAGTATAATGAGCAAATTTTTAAAAATAAGAAAAAAAAACAGCCGCCTTAAAAGTTGTACTGATTTTGCCATAAAGATCAGTGTGTTTGTTGATGAAGACCAGGTGTTTCGAGTGATAATTTCGGGAAGGTCTGGCTTCAATTCCACCTCACCTTAAATGCTCCCTCTTTTCATCTCTGCCATTTTCGATATGGTCAGGAAACTTGAAAGGATGCAGGTAGAAACCGGAACGTTCAAAGTTGGGTCTGTCAAAATTGGAACACACTTAAAGGTTCCAGGCGTCTAATATGAGCACAAATTTTAATAAAATTGCTCATTTTTCACTGTCGGGTAGCTTTTCGGATGGAATCACAACATATTGACTTAGTCGATTGATGCATTTCTCAATAAATGCATTGATGAACTAGTCAATACATGTGAGCGCTGAATGAAGAAATGAGGTGCAAATCCACTGTTCTGAAGGAATGTTCACTACAGTCAGGGTTAGAGCAGCATATTGGTTGTGCATCACTAGGCTCTCAGTTCAAACATCAGTTTTTAGCAATGAGTCTGGACCAAATTGCATTAGATAAGAATTAGATAAAAATGGCTGTGGACGAAAATGAAGGTTACAGTAGGAAATACTAAAATGGAAACTTTTGGTGGTGTTTATTTATACACACACACACACACACACACACACACACACACACACACACATATATATATATATATATATATATATATATACAGATAGATAGATAGATAGATAGATAGATAGATAGGAATTAGGCTTGCAGTGTCTGTCCTGTAATAACTGCTGCTTAGGATCTTTGCTCTGAACCCACACCTGCAGTGGGGATTTAGGGTTAAGTGTTCACTCCTTGAACTGTCTAAGGACAAGGACATGGGGAAAATTGTCACTTGAAATCATCAGTGAGAGACATTTAATATTAATGTTAAAAACTAAGGCTTGTATTAGTCCCTAGAAAATAAATAAACCAATCAACTTCTTATCTTCTGTTTCAGCTGTGAAATCTTACTTTGGGCTAAAAATTCAGTGATTTTCATGAATCACAGTAAATTTGTCATATGAATTAATGTATACATTATACACCAGTATGGGTGATTGGAAAAAGCAGTCCAGTTGTGAAAAGTTTTCACATCTTTACTTTTTACATCTTTATATCTTGGTGAGGGTGTGTGGAACACCGTTGAGATCCCTGCAGGTGTGGACAAGGTGATGCACCAGCGTGTTTGTTCCTGGACTGCAGAAGCAGGACAGTGTGGAGCTGAAGGTGCCATTTAGTCAACATGACACTCGGGTAGTTGCCAGTTTTGCAATTTCTATCAAGTGGATCAGTCTGCCAAATAGCTTATATTACAGTGTCCTACTTTGGCAAATTAAACTACTTCAATATTCATTACATAACAAGAGCCGTAGTTGGCCTTTGACTCCTGGAATGACAGTGACCTTAGATCTCCAATGTGACTTTGCTCTGAGAAACTACTGCTGTTCTTCACAGTCATTAAAGCATATATGGTGACTGTTAATGATAAAAAATAAAATATATTTATTTTTCAATCACCTATCATCCATCCATTCATTATTAACTATTGCTTATCCAGTGGGGGGTCCCAGGGCTCCAGAGCCGACCCCGGCAGCAGAGCTCACACGGCGCAGTACAGCCCGGGTGAGACAGCAGCGCAATGACACACACCAAAATATGAAACACGTGTTCTTGGACTGTGAGAGGAAATCAGAGGATCTCAGACTGACCTGCTTGAACATGGGGAGAAATGCAAACTCCCCACACACTTGCTGAGTTTGATCCAGTAGCCCAGGGGCTGCGAGACACTATCACTACACGCTGTGTTAATCGTGTAGCTTCATTTAGGTGACTGATAAGCAAAATACTTATTCGTTTTTAAAGACTGAACAGTTATAGTAACGTTAATGCAGTGATTCTCTAACAACAAATATGGACTTTGTAGAACCACTTTGAAACGGATGAGTTGGCTTCCTTGGGTTTGATATGAGGAGGAGGGGCTTGCTGCTGTATACTGTGTGTTGGCTGTGGGATTGAAGGAGAGGATGACCCCCCCCCCCCCCCCCCCCCCCCCCCCCNTTGGCTGTGGGATTGAAGGAGAGGATGACCCCCCCCCCCCCCGCCCAGGTTCTCAGAAGTCATCATGAACATGTCCCGTGGGAACTGAAGGAGGCACATTGTTGCGTTTAAGACATTTCTATCCTCGTGTCCAAAAAGTTGAGGTTTTGTAATCAGAGTGGGAATTCTCAGCAGCTGCAAGAGGATGGAAAATGGGCAAATGAGCAAAAGATGGCAACAGTATCCAAGAAACTGGGAATAGATTGAAGACACTGAGGGACTGGATAGGAAACTGCTACTGAACAACAGAGCTTTGGCATCCACTGGCTACCATGGGATATCACAGCAAAACTGTACTTTTACACGGCTTACACAAGTGTCCTTGTTTCTACCCCGCTCTTCTCCCTGCTATATAAAGAGGCCAGACCAGGTCTGTGTTTCCTGAAAAGAAGACGCGCCATATTGTCAACCATCATGAAAACAGCACTGGAAGCCGCTCTGTGATTCTTCTGCCACTTTAGTTGTGAAAAAATAAGCTTTACACAACAGATAATAAACATTCTGCAAAGTCTGCATTGTATAAGATTTTAAAAAATGCACCTGGAACAGGAAATTGTATTATTTTGTTTTTTGTTTGCTGTTTCGACAGCACTTTTAGTGCTATGACTTACAGCCAACTTACAATTTCAGACACCGTCTCTTTGTGAAGGTCACCATCTGAAGAACCTTTTTTAAAACCCGCTAGAGCAGAGCCCCAGCCGCTCTCCAAATCGCAAATCTCAGCTTTTCAGTTACTTTCGCTAACATCCACAGCTCAACCTTGCTAAGATTCCAGCTGCGACCCATAACCTCGCCTTAACTCTGACCCCATACTTCACCCTCAAAACCAAGTCTGTTTTGACAGACTTGGTTCTCACCCATACATCATGATCGCCCTCTACTGGCCGTTATAGGAATGCTTCTTTCAGTCTGTTTTAAGATGTAAAGCATAAACATTTTTTCTCCTTTAAATCACAGTGATGAATTGCACATGGCCGCCTGTATTTCAGTACCCAATGTTTATATGGATTTAAGTTCTCTAGTGAGATATCGCTAATAATCATAATTTAAATTTCTTTGCATCTTTTCTGAATCAAAGATGTGGCTGGTGCAATATTAACATTTATTTAGATGAGACTTTTGTCCAAAATGAGTGGCAACTGTTTAATCAGCGCAGTGAATGTTGCCGAAGATCCAACCTAAGAGGGCTGCGGCAGGAACGGGATTTGAACACGGGTCCTTCAAGAGCGAGACAGCAGTTCTCACCTCTCCGCCACCTGCTGCATGTATATTAGAGGCAGGATCCTCAGTTCTGTTTCTGGGGGGATTTTATTACAGAATGATTAGTCACTGAAATTTCATCTGTCTCAATACCTTCTGAATACCTACTTTAGCAAACAAATCAATGCAGGAACAAGTTAAACGGATCATCCAGGAAGGCCACGAGACTCCAAATCCGCCCAAGGGAATTGAATTAAAAGATGGAGGAGGGGGGGTTGAAATTCAGTTCCCACCTTCCCTGAAAGCACCACATGTTGAGGGTATTCTGCTGGAATAAAGGTCACAAAAACTGATATGTGTAATTTCAGAATTTTACATAAACTGCTGTTTGTGGTACTAGTGAGTGCTGCATTTTTTTTTACTGTTTCCTGTATAGATTAGACGTATGTTTCATACATGAAAAGATTTCATCAAACAGCACATCTAAAAATTGGATAATTCTATACAGATGAATTGTCAATACCCGTATTTGGCTTCATTTTTGTGACGTTGGTATCTACCCCTCCATCCGTGCGTTGTCCTGGTGCGATTGTGGCAGGGCTAGCTGAGTACCTCTTGCAGGGCAGATGAAGTTAACTTTGTTAGAGGTGGAAATGGGAAGAAGGAATCTTTATCCTCCCCCCACCCTGTTGTAATAGCTTGTAAAATATTTAAAAATATACTACAAGGGACAAACAATCAGATGATCTCACTTGAAAATCCACTCAGAGATTTTGAAAACACGAGATTACAACGCACATTTATGTGGTTCAGTCGATTTCAACCGGCGTTTACTGTCCAGTGAACATAAAAAGCAGACACGTGCTTTTCAGAATATGCAGTCAGTTTCTTTTTGTCGTCTTGTTTTCCATCCTTTTACTTACTGCGTTAGTTATTTTTCTCGGTTTTAGCATTTAAATCCCATTTGCCAGCAGGTTTTTCTCTTTTTGTTATTTCCCCTGTGTTGCTCAGTATTATTCGCAATTATCCCCCACATCAACCATTGTCAAAAAACTGTTCAAGCAAATGCTTTTGGCTCTCTAGCTGCCTCGCTGGGTGCTATTTTGGCAGTTCCGCTCCACGGACCGATTGCTCCATTATCTTGTTTATTCAGCGACATTTAAGGCCTCCACATAAATGCTTCATACCGCAGAAAAGCGTACATCTAAACAGGAACAAATCATACATTCTCTCACAACTGAAAAGACCTGTTGTTTCATATTCAGTCTTTCTTACAGTTTTAACTATCTGGACAATTGGATACTTCAGGTTCGGCTATAATAGGGTTGTTACAGTAGGACCCCTGTTGGCACAATCATCCATCAGCTTGCAGGTCTGTCTCCTTCACCGCTGCGCTAGAAGCTCCTTCAGGTTTTCATCATCAGCCTGCTTCATGCTGGGGTTTCTTCTGTGCTGCAGGGCAGGGTTTGCATTCTAAAGACCCCAAAGACCACTATTTGTAAACGCCTGTTGCCGGCAGCTCAGACATTGTGCAGCATGGCGGGTCGGCTGGTTCCAGTGTTGCTTCGTACGTTCAGCCATCCGCTTTTAGTCTCTCCATAGTCGATCTCTACAGTTTCTCGGTGAGTTATTGCAATTTCATTCCTTAATACAATGTTGATCTGGTAGTTTTGCTGCCTCTAACCTATGAATGCCAGTGATGTTGTGGCCCCCTGGGAAGGGATGACTACACAAGTGGGACAGAGACTGGAGGGACTGGAGGGAGGAGAGTTATCCTGCTCCAAATAAGACAGTCAAACTTTTACTATTGTAGCTTTTATATGAAGTACATTTTAAATACAAAAAGATATTCATTGAGACTGAATAAGAGGACACAGAAATACACAACAACTAGACACAAGACTTTTTTCTTTGATAGGGTCCTATTTTTCAGCTCTTTATGATATTCATATCTTCGAATCCTCTAAACGCTAAACAATTTTTTAAATAAAAAAAATTCCAAACAGTCGCTTGCTTTCAATGAACGAAAAGCCAAGAACCTGTAAAAATGTGCAAAGTTTTAGTACACATCCAGTATCTGTACACTACAGTCCCACTCAGATGTAAACACTTTTTGTCAAGAGATCATGCTGATATGAAGAGTTCATGTCATCCTTTCCAAACCCTTTGCGTGAAGCAGCAGTGAAAAACGCCACCATTGATACGAGATACTATAAAGCTACAGCGCAATAAAATATATTTGCACAGTCCTGCAGTGTGAGCGTCTATATTCCTGAACTCAATGGTCTGCGTGCCCTTGCTTCACAGAGGGTGAAGTGATCCTGGAGAGCAGCAGGGCAAGGAGTTCTCCTCCCTGGCCTGGCGAGGCTGCTTTTCCTTTCTGTCAGCCCAGGTGAGAAGTGAGCACGATCTCCACTGTTCACCAACGGTCTCCAGAGCTGATCTGGAGAGAAGCCGGGCTTCTCGCTTACATCAGCTCTATTCTTTAAGAGTAAGCAGAACGCAGCAATGCGACTTTCTTAAAAGCCCTTTTTATTTTAAAACACCAATTCACTTCACCGTGGCTTCATTAAAGAGTTAATGCTTTCGTCCACAGCGACTTACAGCTTTCACACTCTTTTACAGTTCAGTTTAAGCACTTTGCTCAGTGGATCTACAGTACTTCTGGTTGCCTCTAAGGACATGAATCCACAGCCCTCAGGGGACAGATCTGTTGCCCATCTCTGACCTACTATTTCTGTTATCTTTATTTTTAACTAACACCAGTTTGGGCCACAATTTGCATTTTTGTTCTTATTTCATAACTCTAAACCACTTGTGCTCGTAGGCCGTTGGAAACCCCCCCAGAAGAGGTGTGTTGGGGTGGTTTTCTGCTTGCATTCCTTGCTTACATCAAATCCCTGCAGGAAAATCACAGCTCAGTACTTGAGTAGAACTATCAGTTTAAACTATTTCTGAGTCTGACATAGCAAGTGTGTTCATGGCATTTTCCCAAAAAACAGAGAAAAGTGGTGAGAACTATTTAGGGGGAAAATAAATAACATTTTGTTACCCTTAAACAATTCAAAATGAAGACAGGCTAGTAAGTATAACATATTCAGGATTCTTCCTTCAACAAGTGGGAGGTGTGGAGGTTGGAGTTTTAATATGATGCCCACAGCATTACTCCTTGCAGCAGTGATGATAATACAGGATTAATGTGGCGTTTATTATTTTATCTTGTAGGAAGCCTGCAACTGAAATTTAAAATTGGATTCGACATTAGAAATGGGCTATTTAAATAAAACCCCCATATCGCGTAACATAAAACGCAGCACTTGAAGCACTTATACAGTTTAACAACTCATTTAAATGTCCATTATGATTTTAAATTTAATTTCTTGAAAGGCACACTTTTAACTTATTTACTGTTAAACGTTTTGTAATGATGTCTAGACAACATAATATTTGTCTTCATATATATTTTTCATAACGTCATCTGTCTTCAGATCTGTGAGTACTAGTTGTGGCATCATTTGGACTGGAAATTACGCTGTTTTTTTATGATCATAGGATGAGAAAGAATGACTTATTGTGGTACAAATATTACTTTGTAGTGTGTCAGATCAGACACCTATGTGCGCTGAACACTTGGCATTAGAGATGAAGGAAAATGGAGGTAAACCCCAGGATGCACAATTTTGCTATAATACAGCGAACCTTTTAATACCGACTCCGGGTCCGTACAATAGATGGCCCGCTATTATACAGAGCCATTATGCAGCACCAGAAATTTGTCTTAAAAAAAAAATCAAGAAATTCAAAGTTCACCTGTTGTGTGGGTTGCTGGTTGCTGTTCCACACTGGCCTGTCACGTAATACTGACAGGTGGGGCAGCCTGTAAGGGACATATTTCACTAATATCCTTATAGTTTCATGTGTCTTGTTTGCTTCATTGGTACGGTTGTGCAGTGTCTCTATTTTAATTAAAGCCTAATCCAGCAAAACGGAGGCAAAAGAAAAGCTTGTGAAAAAATGGAAACGGTAATAAGACTGAAAAAGCACATGTGATAGACGTGAAGATGGAAGCGATGAAAAGAACAGTTTGGTGAAGCCACCCACCACAGCCCACGCCAACTGTTCTTCTCTTCACTCTTAAGCACAGTAATAGTTCATTACAGTCAATTGCCTTGTCTGTCTGCTTTGAATTGTTGTCTTCATTTTTTAACATATATTTCATTATTGAATGAACAACTGTGGAATGTGGAGCCCCCGGTCCTTCTCTGTCCGTTGCTCGCATCTCTCGGCAGCTGTGATCTCCTATCTGTGTGCAGAGGGGTTGGTGCACCGTGTGTGTGAGATCTTTGTGTGTTTGCTGCGATGCCCTGTGCGTGTTACCAGATGCTTTACAGTGTTTTAGTGACATTTGGGGAAGTTAGGTATGGGCTTTTTGGGTTTGGGTTGGAAACCCATTACTATTTTTGAAAATCACGCTGTGGATCCCGTTATACACAATTTTGATTTTCACAGGGTTTTCTAGAAAAAATTGTGTGTAAAGCAGGTTTACCTGTAATTTCCTCCAGCTGCTTCACAAAGGAAAAGTGTTTTCAGGGCTGTGAGTCTGTGTGGATACTGTGCTGTGAAGAACTGCATGAAATCTACCAGGTATTGGGGTTGGGACCTCAGCACTTCCCCCTGCTTCTGGAGTGATTCCTCCTTGAAAGTACAGTTTCTCAAGCTGTGGGTCATGATGAATGGCTGCACAACCAAAGCACTAATCTCCATAAACACCAGACAGAATATTGGGAGAAGTCTTCTAATGGCAACGTGTTCTGGTGACTGATGGATCCCCAAGTTGCAGAATGTTTTTCTTTGCCTCCCCACAGTGCTATTTTTAATCATTTGCTCTGGCGTAGCAGTAATACAGTCATAGATGACAGCAAACCCGGTTTGAAAAATGCCCTCGTTTTTTCCGCCCCTGTCTCCCTGCAAGACTAATATCTGCGGTTTGCTGCTGAATTGGTTCTGTTATATAAAGATAAGAAAAAGATAAAGAAATAAATAGTGAATTTGAATAGCCGGTAGCTTCAGTGAAGCAGGGCGCTGTGTTGTATTCGGGTGCTATACAAAAATCACGACAAGACTTCACGAAACAAATGACTGACTTTCATACAATTGTCACTGTTAACCCTTAGTATGTTTAGCATGTCGTCACGATGCTGTAAAACAGTTTCCCCGAAGGGAAAGGTGATCGTGCCCCAAGCTCCCGAGTTCCACTCAAAGTGTGGACACGGAGATAAGCCGAGGGATGGAACCTCATCATTGTGCCGCTTTAGTAGCAGAAAATGCCATTAACTGCGAATATTAGATTTAGATGGAAATATATTAATACTACAGACAATGTCTGGATAAACATTATGCAAAGTATAATAATAACCAGAACAATGTTATCTGTAAGAGATGAAACATTTACACTTGCAGCAAGAGTGAATCATACACAACCAAACTGTAGTGGGTAAAAAGTGGACGGTGAAAAGAGCAGGATTCAAAATAGCAGCAGTACTGTTCAAAAGGGGAATCAAGTGTAAGTACACAACAGAGTCCACTTGCAGTAGGAAATGATAAATATAAGTTACTATAATAAAAAAAAACACAAAGGTGGAATTTATTTTATACACTGGCTCTTTGGGATCCAAACACTTGAATTGCAAATTTCTGAAGACGCTTCCAAAGTGCTTACGACCCATGTGCCGTGTTCCCGAGGGCATGAATCAGTAAACAATCGATCGTGAATCAGTGAACCGCTGACATCAAAGACGAGTCTTTTGAGAGAATGGATTTTTATTTTCCGCCACTTTACCTTACAGCTCCTAAAGTGATCTGAAGCTGACAAGCACGTGGTTAAGGAATGAATTGGACAACTGCTGGGATTGATTATGAGGTTGTGGACATCCATCCATCCATCCATCCATCCATCCATCCATCCATCCATCCATCCATCCATCCATCCATCATCTTTAACCACTTTATCCTGGTCAGGGCTGCAGCAGCCTGGAAAATATCCCAGAATCGTAGGGACGCCAATCCATTGTAGGATGAGCACACACACATATACAGTACAGGCAATTTTGTAATATTTTCATTAATATTATATACGTTTTAATTTGAATATAAATTGTGGTTAATAGTAAAACAAACTAAGATGTTACTCCTCATTGATATAGTGTTATGTCCACAGTGTCCCCTGTCTTGCCCCGTATGTTCCTTGGATGGCCTCAGGATCCCTGTGGCCCTATGGGGGGGCAACAACTTGTTAGTAATGAATGGTTTGATGCATTACAGAGCATTTTTTTTATTATGGTGTTGCAGTGAACCTAAACCATTGATAAGTTTTCAGATAGATTTTTTTTTTATTATCAACAACTTTAAAACTGACTACGGAGTTACAAACAAATCAAGTTATTGAAAAATATCTGGTCCCAGTTATGTACAAAATTCATTATTATCTGACAATAACATCTATACTTAGAAGAAATATTTAAATCAAAGTGACACGACCATTTGTCAAGCTGTGAGAGACTGTCAAAATGTTTCTCTGCTTAGCTTTTTGGGTGTATGTCTATAAGCTCTGTACATTGTTATCCCCGTGTAACAGGCTGTTGTCTGTGTGTCCGGACAGCTCACAGCAGCAGCGTATGGCTCACGAGAAGAGCACCCAGTGGGCCCGCGGGTCCCATCATCATTACGCCGGGCCTCTGTGTGTTGAAAAGACAGCTTTCAAACCGACCTGCTGCTCTGGTATCGCCCTCAGTTGCTCCAGCTCCATCCGCCCAGCTGTGAACTTCAGCGAATCTCTGGTTTGAGAGTCAAGCCAGCTCATTATTATCATCTTTATTAGGATAAAGGTGACAAACAGCGGAGGCGATTACCGACATAAATGCTATTTAGGGTTTGAACGTTAAAAATGAAAAGCGGCACTTTAGGTGAAATGTCCAAAAAAAAAATGACCAGCTTTGCGCAGGTTACAAAAACCTAAAATATACATGAGTGTTTTCTCTAGCTTACGAAAGCTGCCGGATAAGATGGGAGAAAGCTGGACCGAAAAGCTTTATGAATCAATTAATGGAACGTATTAACTCGATGACTCATTACAGAGAATCAATACCAAGAATATTCGGTCTTGGGAAGTGTAAAATAAAGCAAATGAAACAGCAGTATTAACAGTTCTACCCCTTTAGATGAAAAGGAATATTTTAGCCTTCTGGAGTAGATGGGTGTCTTTTATATTCCTCCCAAAATAAATCACAGCGGTAACTATTTTGATTAAACTTTACACCTTAGACACAGATACGGACCACTTTCAATTTGCTCTCCTCTTTCCCGTGCGCACGTACCTTATATCGTTCCCAGAGTTACTCTGGGGTAACCAGAGTGGTACTGGAGGATCTCAGCGTGTTCATGGTGTTGCTCCATATACGCCTTGACCACCCGTAGTGCACAGCGAGGAGAAAAAAAAAAGAACAGCTTTTTTGTGGGATGCAGGCGTTCGCCGCACCAACAAGTGTGGGCCGATACCAGTTTTTTAAATGTCTTCTAATTGGCGCGCAGACAGCGTCTAAAAACAGGAACACGCAAAACAAACCCACCCAAAGACACATGTTCAGAACTTTTTTTTTTTTTAATTAGTATTTTTAACTGCAAAATCTTGGCATCCTTGCTGAATTTCAAACTTCCCACACATGGCGCTGCGGGGATGGTGATGCGGGCCCTGCTCTTCTGATCCACCACTGGAACAGCTTCACACGCAAGGAGCGGGGGATCGACAAAAGCCGAGCGCCGTCTCTGATTCCCGCGCGGAAGATCGTCCCCCTGACCTGTCACGATGCTTTCCACGAGGACTATTTTCGGCCCGCTATTCCCTGGTGCAGCGTTTCTTCCGCTCTCAGCACACCGTACTTATAGGGAGGAGAAGACGAAAGTGTAGGGAGATTTCCCTAGTGAAACCGAATCAAAATCGAAAGTAGCCCAACGTCCTACAGCTTTGTTATGGAACTATAGGCTGTTGCTGTAAATGATGGCTGACAGTTTTCATCTCTATTACCTCATTACACGGGACAGGATTTCTCCCAAAGCCAAGACTAGTGGGGACCGAAATCGCTGAGGAGTGAGGAGAATCAGAACGCTAACATTTTCTATGAACACCAGCAAATTTCATCCCTCTTCCCAACACATTGTGTGTATTTGTTATTCCTACAGTGTAAACTTGTAAAACTTAATATTTTCTTACTTCGGCTACTGCCGCCCTGTTTCTACATGCCAGCCTCCTTTAAATGCATTAAAGATGAAAGAAATGCTGGATCTTAAGTCCAAAGAGAAGCAGTCCTTGATTTTTAACTCCGTGGAATGTTTGGAACCTGTTTTGATTTTAAATCAATAAAGTGTCCAAGTTAAACTTGTTTTCCGCAGGCCTTGAGTCCGTTCGGCATACGTCACGAGTCGCTCCCGCTTGGCGCACACTGACGTACTGGATACGGGGCCCTCGTAGTGAGTATGCAGAGATTTAAGCTGGTGCACCAGCGGGAAAACGACACGGTTTCTCCAACAGGTTGCAAAGCTTCCAACACGACCGCTTGACTGTTTCCCAGTGGAGCTGTTATGACTGATGTTGGAGGGTGGTGATCGATAACTGACACCAACTGCCATAGACACAAAGGCAAACTACCCAGGGCTACCGGTACTGATGCCCACTGATCTGGAAAGATTTATACCTTTTTACTGCACCGTTTGTCATGTCAGCTGTTTACTGTCCCCTTAACGTTTATAAGGGATGAAGTGAATAATCCTGGTGCTGCTTAGCAGCAGTGGTTGGGTACAAGCAGCTGGGTGAAAGTGAAAAGTTGTCAGTTTGTTTTTGGTTTCTCGTTTGCTTTAACTTTACTCTGAGAAAATGCTTTGAGTGCTATACAAGAATACATGGTATTGTATTCCATTGTGTTTTCTAAACAGGGCATTTTGTCCAATCAATCCCATAGATTAACTTCTTAGGTTCTCATAGAACATTTATGCTTTTCTTCAAAGTGATGTGTGATCATAACTGACTAGTATCTAGCCGATGCCTTCGACCAAGGTGATTTACTACAGTACCCTACCTGCAATCGTTGCCCCGTCTATATTGACCCACTAGATCAAAATAACACACAAACACCCACTCTGCAGGCAAGTCAGAGGCACCGGTTTACCTGAAACACATCTTTGGACTGTGGATATTGGGAGAACACACAAACTCTGTGAAGACTAAATTGGTGTGAAACCTACAATTGGGCAGCCCAGGCACGGCAAGGCATGATGGTACCTGCTGTACCTAAAGGGAACTCCTCATCTTGACAATGACGTTCAAAATCACAGTGTTGCAAAGCCAAGAAGGATTGTTAGATGCACCTCACATGTTACGCAGGACAAAACGAAATGACGGGCTCATGCCAGCACTTCGCCAAGCCCGCCAAACACGCCCGTTTACAAAATTCTGTACACGTATGAATGTTGACACTGGGAAGAAAAGCTCACCAATTCCAAAATGGACCTTTTTCATCCTGGTCACACTCCTCTTTCCCACCCCAACAGCCACACGTGGACAAGCCCCGGTTGTCCAACATAGTAGCCGGTTGGTTCTGAGAGCAGTGGACGTGCACTTTGTTGACTGTTGTATTTTAATCTTTCACTCCTTTTGATTCTACATAGAGATCCCTTGGGTTTGTAGTATCACAGCCAAAAGGCTATTTTCATTTCATTTCATTTAATTGTGTTTTTGCTGAGTTTATTTTAATTTGTAAGTAGAGATAGTGGCAATGAAGACCAAAAGAACATTCTCTGATGGCCCACTTGTGGTCATTCCCCGGACTGGACACACCCTGGCCCGGATAAAAAATGCTGTTTTGTGTTTTTTCCCCAGGTTCTGGCAGAATATAAAATACTGCATGTGGGCTGACTGCAAATGCATTTATCAGAAGACTTAAAAAAAAATCTCAGTAGAACGCTCTGGAAGCTGTATCCTTAACAAGGAGTCTGGTCACGTTTGAGAGAAAACACAAGAACAACAGGCTTGTGTTTGCCGGATACACTGTGAAAGTACGAGGGGTGAAAGAGGGCGACCGCCAACCGCTGGAGCAACATCTGACGCAAACATGGCAAACTGCTCTCTCATTTCACAGTTTAAAGTGAATTTCTGGCTTGGGATGCTGTGTGAACACTGTAAGAAGCAGAATATCAGTTTCAAAGTGGCATTTAAGTGACACGTTCAGCTGTAGCATCACTTATTCCGTAGCAGTTTTGTGGGACAACATAAATATAGCACTTCAATCCCAGTCAATACCTGTTAACAGCTGAAGGGAAACTGTAGAGGTCCTACAAGGTGGCTTCCCTTCTGGAAAATACAGCTCTCCTTTTCCCAAGATTTCTATGGTCTACAAAGACTGTATGCTGTTGGAGGATGAGCAAACTCCCACTTTCCCTCCAAGGTATCCTACAAAATTTTATCTTTTTGTGAAGCATCATTTGTTGGTGAGATAGTGGACACGGGCACCTGGGGGGGGGGTTAAAGTGTGAGGTGGAGGAAGAAGAGAAATGAACAAGCAAAGATGAAAGTTGGACATACTGGCCAGGTAGCAAGAGCAAAAATGTCAGAATGAGATTATAACTGCGGTTCTTATAAATCAGAACAAGTTTTTGACTTGCAGTGCTTGCGATATCCATCATTCAACCAAGCGCTGCAGCCTGACGTGACCCACGCAGCCAGGATTAGTCCAGGAAGCGACCAGACGTGATGCTGTAAATGAGGGAATTGCAAACTTTTTATTACATTTCTTTTCTGGGTACATCTGTAAGCCTGAGAGAGAAGAAAATCAAATAACAAACCAAAATGCCCTTTTGGCTTTGAGACTATAAAAGCGGAGAAACAAAACACGACACTCAACAAACAAGTGTGCAAAACGCAAACAAGTGCTCCCTCTTGACAGCACTCGCTGCCTCTACACACTCATTGTCCTTTCTGGTTCATAAACCTCCTTTCTCACTGACCATTGTTAACTGGTTGTCCAGGTCAGAGCCACGGTGGCCTAGAACCTATCCCTGCAGCACAAGGTGCTCATCTAGTCAGGGTACACCCTGGATGGGATGGGACACTCGCCTTTTATTCGGACATTATGGGCAATTTAAGGTCACCAGTTCACCTGAAAAACAAACACCTCTCAGCCTTTTGGTTCTGATCATAGTTCAGTAACAGAGATTTTAGCTGAGGCAGAATGGAAACTGACCTGTTGCTGTAAGTGGCACAGAGGCAAGACTTGAGCTGACAGCCTATGGGTTACTGTCCTACCAGCTGTCCCATGACATGAAGAGCCACACAAAGTGGGATCATCCAGTCTAAGTGATCTAACAGCTATCTAGTCAGACACCGGACAACTGGCAACATCAGGATCAAGTGTTACCTTGAATATGTTATACGGAGTACCTCCGTTGCTTCGGTGATCTAAACACTGCAATTTTGCTTTTAAATTATATTTCATTTCCATTTTTGACATGTTCTGGTCAGAAATTAAGCTTCTTAACTAGTTAGTGAATTGTAAGCATGTTAGATCACTTTTTAGTTACTTTTTAGAGTTAGTGGTGTGGTATACTGAGGAAAAATGTCAAGAAAAAAGTTTAAAAAAAGCTATGATTATTTACCAAAAAATTAGGAACGTGATTTCAACACACAATGGTGTTGTGTCCAGGGTGACCCCCTGCTTAACTTGGGGCCTTGTGGACAGGCTGTGGACCACCACACCCCTGACTTGGACAGTCGGTGATGACTGGGAGTGAGAATGTGTGAGAATGTTTAAAAGTTACACTTAATAACTTGTATATCTGTAAAGCGCAATCTCTGTTTGTCTTATTCTTCATGTGCAGCCTTGTCTTTCAAGCCACAGAGCTGAAGTTTGGCACGCTGCTGCTTCTCACCCTAAGCGAGGGTTTTGTGTGTTCAAGTTCATTTAATGCCAAAAAGGCCATCGAGTCACTTGAACATTTCTACTTCGGTCTTTGAAATAAGGCTTGGAAATGGGCACAAGGTTGCTTCACACACAGGAGACAGATCCTGCATCAGTTTGGCTACTAAATGTAAAAAAGTTTAAGGGCCAAACAGTAGAGTGATTCACTTTTTTTTAAATTACTTTTCACTTTTCCACCTTTCTACTTTCTAATGCAGGCAGTGTTGGAAAACAGCTAGGACCGTACAATAAATGAAAAATATATAAATATAAATATCCCCCCACCCCCCCGACAAGGAGGATTGCTGCAAAATCTCAGCGTAAAGCTGTCCTGTAAAAGTCATTCTAGGTGCAGAGCCTGCTCCAGCAGGGCGAGGGTGCGTCCCAGGACCACCCCGCTGTGGGACAACAGATCAGTTATCCATCCGGCAAAGTGGCAGCGCCAGTCTGTGTGAGGCAGCACAGCACCACAGAACATCTGGTGGCACCGTGACGTGAACCTGCTGAATCAGACCTGTCACTCCAGTTGCAGGAGGAATAATTTCAGAACAAGTCCCAAAGAAGAGGAAAACTGTCCAATGTCATAATGCCGTCTACTCTGGGTGCGTTTTTGCTCTTCTCACAAGAAAAATTATCTGCACATATTATAGTAGAGAGCATTTTGTTCAAGATCCACCGAATTAGTTGCAGGTTCTTTTAACATCTGAAAGGGAACTACTGTTTAAAATGCGGTTTGGTTAATGATGCTTAGATGTGTAACAGGTCCATTACTTTGTACAGTGGAGGGGAGTCATATGACACACAGCTTCTTACAGTGTACGTATGGGCAGCAATAATGGTCCAACACCATCATCTTGCTGACCCTGTGAAACACAAATGAAATAATATACAATGTGCACATATGAATTAAAATGATTAAAAAAAGAATTATAGGATTAAGGAGCACAGCTAGTCGCAAAAGAAACTGCTCTCCTCTACAGATAAATGTTCTTTTTCTTTTTTCCTAATCTCTGTCAGTGTGCCAGGGTACAGAATATTGCCAAGGTGTGGGCTGCTTGTGGACAGATTTGTCAGAAGACATCACTTCACTTAAAGAGCTCAGTACAGAGCTTGGGAAACTTTATCATCAAACAGTCAAAAAAACCACACTCTAGTTTGAGAGACAGAGCATCAGACTGCACCGCATCGTATCTCATGGAACAAGATGTGTCTGACACAAATATACTCCACTGCGTTACTACCCACCAAACTGGCAGCCTGTTGTATTGTGTTTAATGTTAACTGTTGACTTGAGATGAGAAGATGCTGTGCGGATGCCTTTGGAACTAGAACCTTGGGAAGAACCGAGTACAAAATGATGTGCTACTTATTTCATAAGTATGTTTAATATACTTAAAATATTGGTGGCACAATATATCAGGTAATGATGAAAGATAGATGGATGGATTGATGGACAGATGGATGGATGGATAGATGGATTTCTTGCATCGTAATAATTCCCCTCATGCAGCTGAAGGGAAAGGGATGTTGTAGTGGCCTTAGAAGATACCACCTCTTTCTGGAGAAAACGGTGGCTCTTGTACCTGCAATAAAGGTTTTCTGAAGGATCTACAGATGAATTCAGTAAAATAATATAAAAGCCTTAAAAATATTTCAAAAGGTGGCATTAATGGTTCTCTGCATATTCCGTGGCTTTGCACTTGATTGTAAATCATTTGTTCTCGGTGGGAGACTTACAAGGGGCGAACTCAAATATTTTTGCTCTTCATACAGCTATAGAGGTTCCCTCGACAGTGCTCTACTTACCTGGAGTGAAGATATCCTGGGTCATTAGAGCACAACCAAAATCCATTTCAGTCCTAAGGCATCCCACCATACTTCATCTTTCCGAGAAGCATAGCTTTCAGGGTGGAATGGAGAGGATGGACAACTCCTTACATGGGCTGACTCAGGCAAACAGGATTAAATGTGAGATGGAAGAAGGTCAAAAATGAAGGGCAGACACGAACAAACAGACAAGAAGAAGATTCCCCTCAAGCAGTGTGCTGACTACGCGGTGGCAGGAGAGACACCTCTAAATCAGTTTCCTCTAAATAAAATGTGTTTAAGTGCCTTGTGCTGTATGGTGTTTTTATATTACTTTCCACCTAGTGTTAGGTATTTATTATATTTTGAAGGAACTTTTTTTTATTGTTTTATGATACAAACATTTTTAGTCCCAGTGGACCCACCCCGCTTTGCTTTGTAATATTCTGGTGCACACGAGGTGCCACAAAGTAGGACAAAAGTCAGTTTGTTAAATAATATTCGGAGCTTATCACAAATATAATACAAGGAGTATATTATAGTTATTGCATTTACACTTCAAGTATAAATATATTTGAAACTGTAATGTAAATATTTTGACACTGAACTCATTGTATACAAGTTGAACTTGTATGGACGTGTGTTGAAACGCACTGAACGCATACTGACAAATCACAAAAATAGTGACAGAAATTGACACTTTGACTAACTCTCAGAAGGTGCTATGCTTTTAAATAGATTTTTAGTTTTTATTTACTTTTTAAGTGTTCTGAAAAAGAAAAGAGGGCTTAAATGCAACAGTAGTAATGTTGCTTGAACTATGCTTCTTCTTCTTCTTCTTCTTCTTCTTCTTCTTATTATTATTATTAATAATAATAATAATAATAATAATAATAATATTATTGTTGTTGTTGTTGTTGTTGTTGTTTTGTCGTCCTGAGACAATCCAGTTATGACATCAGGATGAACCACTAGAGGGAGCCACACACTGGCTCACACACGTAAAAAATGCACAATAAGGAATGATGTAAAGGGGAGAGATCCCACTGCTGTTTGTGTTACTTTTAATGCAATACAANGTCGTCCTGAGACAATCCAGTTATGACATCAGGATGAACCACTAGAGGGAGCCACACACTGGCTCACACACGTAAAAAATGCACAATAAGGAATGATGTAAAGGGGAGAGATCCCACTGCTGTTTGTGTTACTTTTAATGCAATACAAGCCTGGCTGAATGAAATTTGTACACAGTGTCTCATCTCAGCGAGGTTAATACGACATTTCCAATTATATATTGCATGTTTCCCTTAAGTTCTTCCAGCTCTGATCCTGGGTTTGACACACAAAGGGCAGTTTTGGGCTTTCAGATCATCCGAAACACGTGGCTTTGAAGTGTGGCAGGAGACCAGGGCACCTGGACGAAACCCACAGACACACAGAGAGAAATCCACACTCCTGGAGTTGAACGAAGAAGCCGATTTTGAACGTGCGGGTATTGAGTCTGATTTAGCGGTGCCCAGAGTAGCCCTGATATTCTAGACCTGGTTTTGAATGAAATTTTCTCAGTGTTTTCAAGAGGCACGAATTTAACGTGTTTAGGAAAGAAAATGGGTGAATCTTTTGTGCCTCTGGAGTGACTGTATATATTTTAGGAAATCGTGCTCTGAGGATTCACCATAAGGGTGTATTTCCAGTAAAAAAACACCCATAATTGCCCCATAAATTTTCTATGATGTTTAGGTCAGGTGACAGAGAATAATAGGACGGCATGATGATCTAACTGGTAGAAAACATACGTTTGGAAGGACATTTTTAATTGGCAATGGTTAATACTAATATTATATATTAATACTAATATATTAATACTGTTTGAGAATGAAAATGTTCTTATTTCTTTGTAGGCAGCGTCTTCCCCATTTGTCTTAATGAAAGGATCATTTCATTTCATTCATTGCCTGGGCAGTTTGGGCGTGAGCTCGAATCCAGCTCAGTCTGTGTGGAGTTTGCACATTCTCCCTGTCTGCATAGTTTTCCCAGTTTACTCCTACAGTCCAAAGGCATGTGTTTCAGGTTAATTGGTCACTAGCCCATAGCGTGTGTGTAGATGTGTGTGCGGCTACTCTGCGATGGATTGGTGTCCCATCTAGGGTGTAGTCTCCTGGCCTAACCCCCAGTGAGTCTGGAACAGGCTCCAGACTATCATGACCCTGACCAGGGCAAGTGGTTTATGGATGGAATGAAGGAATGGATGGATGACCCACTAGGAAACATATCCATTTTAAACCTGCATTCTGCTTACTGAATGTTCAGGAGACTGTGTTGTGAAGTGTTTCAATGTGAGATATAAAGTGCTTACCTGGAATCTCAGGTACTGTTTTACTTATTGGTCTCCAATGAAAGAAGCCACTTGACTGCCAGCCTGAAGATGGATGTTGGCTGGACTATAGTGGTGTTTTATTTAGTTTCACTCAGTAAAGCTCTGGAGTGTGGTCAAGTCACATGTAAAAGATAAACAATTTATAAGCAATAGCAAAGTTAATAACATTCATTTAAATTTCAATCCAATATTGTTTTACAATTGATTAAATGATGACGATGTGGCACATAACAAACTCAAAAATAATTCTGAAGCCCTCACTTTGATGTCATAAAACATTTTTTTGATGTATAAACGTATTCTCACGAAGAAGAAAACAATAACTAAAATTAAATTTGAATATCATCATCCCATGAAAGAACGAACCTGGCAAACATGAACCGAACTGTTAAAGCCCATTAGCTGAAATCCTGTTGTCACCAAGGCCTGCAGATGTACGTATCGATTATGCTGACAAATTTCTGACAAAGTAATAAACCAGGGGTTCAACCTCAAGCCTTAGTAATACATCTTCACGACCTCCATTTCCACCCAATGTCAGTGGTAACACGAAGGAACGGCAAGAATTAAGGAACAAAACAAGACTCGGTTGTGGCTCGTGCAGCTGCTTTAGTCACCTTTTTGTTTCCGATGAAGAGATACGAAGAATAGAACAAATAGATTATAAAAAACCGTATGTGGCAGTCTGAGGCCTACCTTGGGCTCCATGTACACTTGGGCCTGGGGGTCCGACAGACTACAGTTTGACTACAGTCTGTCAACAGTGAAAGAGAGTGACACTCAGGCGGACATGTGCAGGTGTGACAACTGCACCGAAATGCACCTGAATCACACGAGAGTCACCTTGACACCGTCACCAGACCCTGAGTGCTTTGCACTGGCAAACACTCAGAGGGGAGAGTTGAGGAGTTTATGTGAGTGTGTTATGTCAAGAGGAATGGATGTGTCCAGGCTCACCGTCAGATGTTTGTTTCATTACTTGCACTGATTTATCTGCACATTAACTGACTCTGTTGACACATTATTCCAAAGCAGCTTTCAGATCACAGAGGTACAAGCGGCATAAATTAAGTTTAAAAGAATTAAGCGTTTACTGGCCAACAACCGACGGTATTATTTTAAATCAGCAGCAACAACTATGTTTATAGTCAAATAGTCAAAGTTTTGAATATGTGAAAGCGGATTCCTATACTGGCATTGAATGAATTACTTTTGTAAGGTAATGTTAAATAAACACCGTATTACAAATGTTATATAGTGACACGTTACCCCTATGTCGGTGTCGAGCTGTTCAGGGAATTTTTAAGATGCATTTAAAAAAACAAGAATGCTTTTAAAATATTTAAATTTATTAGTGACTGTATAAACATGCTCCAGTGGACTGGCATCCCAACCAGGGTGTAGTTTTATAGCGTGGCATGGATGGACGGATGGAGAGATGGGTGAATAAAAGAGATTTATGCACATTTTTATTGTGAATTTACTCAGGGATTGGAGGATGAACATAGTGCTTAAGGCCAAAGTTGGGCATAAAACATTCACCATAATGGTAAATTCCATCAAGCTGCATTTAACTCAACCGTGGCAACCATTCGTGTGCTTTTTGTGGTAAGGGAGGGTGTTGAAGTGGTTGACCACATACTTACCTACATACAAGGTTGCGTGAAACAATATGAGTACAATGACGGCTGCTCACCAAGAAGCACAGCTGGCGCACAGTGTGTTCAAAGGTGTTATTCACATGCAAAAATCCACTCGTGAAAACGTTTCCATGCAGAAAAAGGGATTTCAGGCATAAAGCTGAGACTCCATGAGTAAAATGGAGGTATGATGTGGCTACGCGACATACTGATATAGCAGTATTTTAAATGCTGCAGGTAAAATGTATTTTTGAACACAGAACTTTAAACACAGCACAATTCTAAAGTCACATCATCACTTATCCTTCTTGCCATAGCCTCCAGTTTGCCTGACAAGAACGTGTCAGAAGAGAATTAGATAAAACCCTGCTTTTACTTGCCATCATTGTTCAGGCCCTGGCTGTACAGTTGTAGTTACAAACGTTCTTTTCCTCAGTTAATCCAGTGTAATTATTTCGAATATGTTATTCATGTCATTTGAGATTCATGACTGGAGCTCTGACCCTAAAAATGAAGTCGCTGATCAGATGTGAAGTGTGAAGTGGCTCTGTTTGGTGGCCAGGAACTCTGCCCTGCACACGTCAGGACTTCAGCTCCTGGTGGTACGAAGCCCCTGGTCTCACAGCACATTTTAGTGTCCCAGTATTGAAATGCAGCCAACCGGAGCGTCGCAATTTATTGACAGGGTTTTTATGTGACTTCTACTCTTTAATGCCAGTATCAATATTTTATCAATCTGCTGGGATGACACTCAGCCAGTGATGTCTGGGAGGTGTTATAGTTTTCTTTGTTCTTCAAGAAAACAGTGGTGCCTTTAAACCAAGTGATGTTCGGGAACCGATGCCGGCATTAGACAAATCGGGAAGTGCACGTAAGCTGTACGCATTGTCCCCTCTTTTCATGATGGACGGTAAGAACGAACATAGACATGTTATAAAATGTTTTTAGAAATGTTTATGCAAATGCACAAATACCTTTTTGGTTTACGAGTACTTAATTTTCCGTGGCAAAGATGACATATCATTTCTGTGTCGTGAAAACATCGGTTGCGATAAACTGTAATGCTGTTATGTTTGTCTCTAAGGTACGATTTATTCTAATGTGCCTTATAAATGTTAAAGTTTATTATCAGTGGCTTAAAACATAAAAGTATAAACCTATCAAATAGGAGCAATATGTTCAGTCTAAGAGAAACTGAGTGGCACCTTTTTAGTATCCTATCCCATCCTTTCCCATTCCATTCCATTCCATTCCATCTCATTGTTTCCTATCCTATCCTGATCTGCCATGTCTAGTCCTGTCCCATTTCATCTTATCTCATCCTATCCTATCCTATCCTGTCCCATTCCATTCCGTCTCATTGTTTCCTATCCTATCCTGATCTGCCATGTCCAGTCCTGTCCCATTTCATCTTATCTCATCCTATCCTATCCCATTCTGTCCTATCCTATCCTATCCTATCCTATCCTATCCTATCCTATCCTATCCCATTCCATTCCATTCCGTCTCATCATATCCTATCCTATCCTGATCTGCCATGTCCAGTCCTGTCCCATTTCATCTTATCTCATCGTAACCTATCCTATCCTATCCTATCTTATCCTACTGGTGTATTCCAGGTGTAGTGCACCAAAAATAAGGGCAAATGATCTGACTAATTATTTGACATGTACTGCCTATGTCCCAGGTGAAGCTGTGTTATGGCAGCAGCAAGTGGTGATGCACCCCTGCACTCCGTTCAGGTGCTGCACTGATTGCAAGACAGGTGCAGGTGTTCCTAGTTACCAGCCATTTAAGTCAGATTGTGAGCAGCAGTTTGAGAAAAGCCACGGCAGAAGACGGACCAGAGTGGTTTATGCTATTTCTTGCACCGAAAAGCTGTGCTTTATTCATCAACTGTTACTGGTGACCGATAACAGTCTAATGCTAGTCATATTTTTCCCCACATCTATTGCTGAAACAAGGCCTAAGTGTTGCATTTTCAGCCTGGATTGGACCGGTGAGCCGGGACTTATCGGTGTGGCCATCTTGAGTTGCAACATGATGCTAATAGCTGTCTGCTGCAGTCATTTTGAGAAATATGTGCTTGGGAAAAAGAGACGGGGGGAACACCGAGATATTTAATGCACAGACTTGGAATTACAGAGCAGCTAAATTAAATTTAAATATGAAGCCAAGGCCAACGATTTGAGATCCAGAACTAACATCTGTTTTTATTGTGGGTAAGGAAAGCAGCAGAAAATTAGACTGCATCCAGATTTTTGTTTGCTTAAATTATGCATCTAATCCAGAGGCGGTTCTTAAGCATTCATACGGCTGAGTTCTATCAGCGTATCGGTGAATGTTTACTTCTCGTGTGTATGAATAACGCCCAAGTGGCAGCTTCCAGTGAGGTCATCACGGAATATTACCCATTCAAAAATCTGGTAGCTGCGTTTGTGTTTGGATAGAAGTTATTTGATCACAAAAAAGAGCATGAATAGCAAAACCCAGCTGTAATATGTCTGTAAACACTTATTTTAAGGAAGAAATAAAATCACATGCATTTCAACATAGGCATTTTTAACTTGTACTCCTGATGACCGCAACCCTGCTCAGGGTAAGCGGTTTGCAAAAATGGATGAATGGATGAATTTTTAACCTGTATCAATATTATTTTTGGTTCAATTACAGCGTGCTGTTAATATTCAGGAATTTTTGAGCACTGTGAAGCACTTATAGCACCACGAGACTTGGCCCTTGAATCGCTGCAACTATTGTAAAGAATTCACAGTTTATGCAGTATGTATTTAAATAGGAACAAATGTATTTTTGCATATGTGGTTTTCTGAAAAGTTCTTAGCTGTACTGTTTAAAAGCTGAAATATGACAGATTATGATGAAGGAAAAACTTTAAAAAAAATTTTTTAAAGGTTTGGTTTCCAAAATACCGCATTAATGTGTTCCAGTTTAGAAGGATAATTTGCGGCTTCACACCAGTAGTGGCTTTTTTTAATAGCATAAAATATTAATGGAAAAAGACGATTTGGGGGCACTTTACAATTTGTAGTGTGGGGGTGGAGTGTCATTCTGCAATATTCAGCCTTTGATGTAAGCAGACTACTCCCTGCTGAGCTGGCAATGCCACATACACCTCTTCCTCCAGGAAGATGTCCTGCAGAGCATGGGGCTTATGAGGAGGTTTTTGTTGTATCCGGGCAGCAAATACTTCTTACCTCCCCTCACTTTTCGAAGAGTGATGCAGTTCGGCCCTCTTCCCGTCTCCCCGGTGTGTGTAAAATCTGATTTAAAAACCCTGTCTTTTAATTTCCACCTTTATATTAAAGCTTCTATATTTCCCCACTTGTAACTTCAAATGTATTACTATCCATAACACCATAAACCTGTTATCTGGTATTGTTCTTCCTCAGATTGCATTGCGGGTTGTCTTGTGAAAGTTTGGGATGTCTGAGCTGTCAGGTCTGGCCCTGTTCCATGTGTGAGAGCTGACTGGGAATTGGACTCTGCTAAAGATGCATCTGGTCTCCTGTCCTTGATTTGCATCAGCATTCAGCTGAGGTATTATGAGAATCTGCTACAGGAGCTTGGGGATGGAATCCAAGAAGTACAACATCTGCAACTTCTCAGATGCCCTCAGTGCTTTTACGTCTCCCCGTGGTTTTTCCCTGGAAAATGCTGGGCTGCTCCTCACCGGATGAACAAGGGGATGAAGGACTGCCCTTAGTGAAGGTGTTCAGGAGCTCTGGGTTTGTTTACGGCACATAGAAAAAAGGAGAAAACAAAATTAGCCAGTGGATTCGGAGCAGCTTCTATCATACAGATGCAGGCACTGTAGCAAAGTTCTCAGGTGAAGTTGAAGTTTACAGATTGGTTTATGTTCCCATCTTCAGAGATGGGTTTTACTGAGTGATAAGAGGGTTCTGTGGGGAGGCGCGGATTAAAACGTTCTCCAAGGCTGGACTTTCAAGGAAAGGAACAGAAGAGCTCATATACAGGTCTACGAATTTCTTGGGAAAAATGTGAAAGATTCCTCAAAAAAGGAGAAGTCCAGTCTACCATTTTGCAACCCGCAGATTAAGTTGCAGCAGATTAAAATGATGATCGATATAGCATAGTCTCAAAGCCTGTGTGCAGAAAAATGCATTAAAAACTAAATGCACCGAAAAATCTTTTGCATGGTGGAGGAGTTTGATCCCTGTTGCCATAAATTTTGTAGCTGAAAATATTGAAGCTTCTGTGGTGTCCATGGAAGTTTCAACAGTAGGGCCTGTGAACACATGCTTTAATGCTGATAGATTCAGCATGTCTGTTTCATGTCACACGAGTTAATGGACCATCTTTCACACATGGAATACTTTGCAGAAGATGCACATTGCACCATTATAATTTTTGTTATCACCATACCAGGATACCAGGGTATGTTACAGCCCCGCGTAGCTCAGTGTGAACGCACGCTGGCAAGAGCAGGACAAACCTCTACATTAAAAAAAGACCTACTTGTCACAGAAATGACAGTTAACAGTTCTTAAATCAGACATTCCGGCATGCTGTTTTATAGCAGTCAATAAAGAATCGGTTTCCGTGGATGTGTGCCGACAAAAGACACGAGCCTCCACAGGATGAGGTAACCATAGTAACAAGCATTCAGCAGCATTGCCTGCAGCTAGAAAATAGGCGTAAGATAATACAAAAATATGAAAGCAACAGAAATGGGTTGGTTGCGAGAGTATTTAACAGAGATTAATGTGGACTGTTCTCAGGAGGTCTGATATCTGAGACTCGCTGTCTTGCGTGTCAAAAGTTGGACATCAAACAACAGATTTACAGACAGTAGCGTAGTTTTACTTCTTCACGCATTTAATGAAAGGAAGTTTTGGCTGGAGAACTAAAGACTGAAGTCTGAATCAAGCCTGGCCGAAACTTTTTTCACCCCCTGGAATAGTGCAATTCGACATAGTTCCCAAATACAATATCTCAGTGACAGAGGTTGACCTGTATGAAGATTATCTTTAATTGACTGAGAGCGTCACTAACATCAGCAATATAAATTTCACCCTTTTGCTGCAAAGGTCAGTTGCTGCTATAAAAAATTATTTTTTCACATCGCTTTTTCCCTGCCACTAGTATCTTTCCTCAGACTCGGGCCTCGGGACCGGAGGCCCGGGAGTCTGAAGGAGGGACACAGTATTTTTGCTGTTCATAGGAATTTGCTCTTCTGGACTGAGACCGATGTTGTCGCATCTCCTCCGGCTTAGGGGTCACAGCCCAAAGTGCTCCCTTTTGGACTGCCTTTGTCGACACCTCCCAAATTCTCTCCACTAATTCTTTCTATCGCAGGCATTTTTTCAATTTCTCATATTCCTCCTTCCTGATGTTTCTCTCACGTGGAATTGCCCCTGCTGTTTTCCCTCCTTATCGATTACTGCTATATCTGGTTGGTTAACCATCCCTTTTTATGCGTATATATAGAAGTAAAACACAGACACATAGTCCATATGGCATCAATAAATAGACTGAAATTTTCTTTACAGTTAATTTCTTCATATAATTTCCTTTTGCTTTGTGTTTTTTGATAATTAATACTTTTGGTATGTACCGTATCATCAACCAGCATATTAAAGCACATTAAAAAAATGGAGAGTCTCTGGTTCACAGGCAGCATTTTCCATCCCTCACAGTGGTGGTTCTGACATCCCACAGTGTGTCGGGAGATGCACGAAAAGTTGTTGCTGAGAGTTTTCCGATATTTGCTCATGTATACCAGACACACGCTTGTACGGAGTCCACTTTAAATAAATCAATCGTCTGGCTGGAATCCAGGGCCCCATATAGACAGTATGGAGTTTGTGCTCTAAGGAAAGCATAAAGGACAGCGCTTTACGTTTACGTATCGTCTCACCACGCTTCCAAGTGTCATTCAAACAGCGGCTCAGCTGTAGCGCGACTGACGCTCCGCAGCTTTGTTGTTACACATCCGCACTCAAACAGAGGAATTTAAACCATCCTTTATCACTCTTCTTCCTGATGTTTTAACACAGATGTTGAAGGACCCTAATGCTGATCCCGATGAATGATGGACCAGAACAAACTGCATTCAGCAAAGCAGGCGCATGGATGCAATAACACTGAATTCCCAAAGAGAGAAAAATGGCTCTGGTGAATTCCTCTCCGGTAGGACAGAATCAGTGATGACAGTCAATGAAGCCAGCTTGTCGGATGACTCAAGTCTGTGAGGGAGGTATATAAAAATACCCTTAAGCTGAGGAAAATGGATTCCCAAGAGGCTTCACAGTGGTTTATATAAGGTGACATTCCATGAATAGGGACAGAACGAACAGAGTAGCAAACTCTGACCCCAAAAGAAATGGAAAGGGGATTTATTTTGTGACAAAAATAAGCCAAGCATGTGACAACAGGTTGGAGTGTGAACACAGATCAGTCATTCAGTGGCATTTACCCTCTTTTAACACTTAAAAGACCATTGAACTTTGTGCGTACACTGGAAACCTTGAGCAACAACTGACTGGCAATAGTTTATTTTGTTTGTTAAACTAAGACATTTACAACACTAATGGCATATAACTTGTTTTTAATATTTTTAATTTCATTCAGTTTCATTCCAAGAAATTAAATTCTATATTTTTACATAGTGTCTTTTTCATTGTGTTGGCAAACACTGATAAAAAAGCGCAGCGGGACAATGTGTAGAAGAGATAATAATAGAAAAGTTACACAGGGGAAAAGGGAAAGAAAAGGCAGAAAGGAACAGAGTTGAGAAAACAAAGCTTTTGGGGCTGTTACTGGAGAAAAATCCTCCAGGGATCAAAGGCTGTACGCTTGCCCATCCTCTAGGTCATTACAAAGTTTGGACAAATGTTTGCGTTTACTGAGAAGTTTCTGGAGCAGTCAGGCAGTCATCTGAATTCCCAATCTGGCCACAAGATGGTCTTCAGCATGTCTTGCCAGTAAAAACAGTGAAGGCTTGTAGGGTTTAACACAACATGGTTTTTTCCAGAATTACCAATGCATGGGGGGTCTGGGGGAGTTGGGTACTCAGCAGTCTGGACAGTTGGCCCAACATCTTTGTTGTGTACTTAAGAAAAGCAGTGAGCTTTATGTCTCTACGGGGTTGTATTGAATGAAGGGGCCTGGCCAATAACGGCTGGCCCAATGTTTCATAGTTCAGAGGTCCTATTACTGAATGTTTTATTTATTGTTAGAGTTAACGCAAGACTGCATCTGTGATCACAGAGTGTTTTGTGTCACGTTCACATTGGTGACTTCCAATAAATAAGTAGGAGCTAAATCCTACAGAGCCTCGTAAGTAAACAGTCAGATTTCTCTCATCACCCGGTCTTCCTCTCAAGTGTCATTCTTGAAGACCTGATGAATTTATCAAACTCCGCTGATGTTGTCTGAATCGACACTTTCCATTACACCAAATTTACACTGAAAAATGCAATTGAGGCACGCGTCTGAATTTTTGAGTCCCAACTGCAACTTTCCATTTAGCTGCAAATAATAAAAGCTGAAAAGTACATACCCTCAGTTATAGTCTGAAAAAGCGTGAGGTAAAGCTAATAAAATTCTCCATAACACTTTGTTTCATCCACTATCGATAACTGCTTGTCCAGTGCAGGGAGGTGCTTGTCTGCTGTATCTCAGAAGCACAGGGAGTGGGAAAAAGTGCTCCTGGGCACAGTGTCACTACTGTGCACTATAACATTGATATTATTTTATTCAAACTGCAGACCACAGCAGTCACTTTGGAAATGTGCACCTGAACAGCTAGATCCCTGTGACACACCCGCTAAAAACTTTCTTGCTCACTGTGGTCCTGTATTTCCCATCAGCTCAAGGTCTGGACGTCTTATTGACTGTCTCCTCACCTTTGCCCCCTGTGTCACAAAATGTTTTTCCATCAGAGCAGATAATTTCATTCAGATTCTTCCGAAACAAATCGTTTATCTCTGTTTCAAACATAGGGGCCACTTTTCTCTTTTGTTGTGTGGCCGAACTGGAGAGGACCCGTTACAGCTGCTTTCCAGTCC
Source organism: Arapaima gigas (assembly GCA_900497675.1). Classification (NCBI taxonomy): domain Eukaryota; kingdom Metazoa; phylum Chordata; class Actinopteri; order Osteoglossiformes; family Osteoglossidae; genus Arapaima; species Arapaima gigas. The sequence goes on from UFQX01000247.1 coordinate 548,268, forward strand.
AGTTCCGTTCCCATTAAAAAATCTAAAGTTTGCACATTTTCACCCAGGTACGTTTGCAAATGACCTTTTTGGCAATTTCACCTTGCAGTTCATATATTACACATAATGTAGTGTGCCTATGCATTAAAGGGAATAAAAGCAATAGAATATGTTTCACGGCTGGCATTATTGATGTCTGAAAGAGCATTTCTGGTTGTTTGATCTCCATGACAGTTTAAAAACCTTACAGTTGTTTGAACAACAGTTCCTTAATCTTTAGACTTCGCAAGAGGGATTCCAAGAACGAAACTCCGAGAGTAAACAAAATGAAACAATTTTCCAGTCCCACCTGAAACGATCATAAGAGATGGGCATTTTAAAAATATTTGACTTTAAACTATATTTAAAAATATTTTAAGAATAAAGCAGTATTCTAGAATGCAAATGAATTATTAACAAAACAAGGAGGAGGCTTGAGGCCTTTTGGTTTTTCAATTTCTGCTGTATAAATATTAAACTATCTGTAAGATACATAGAAAGATAGCGCTGAAGTAATTTATTTTTTTAAAGAATAAAAGCTACACAGGAATCACAAAACCAGGAAATTACACAAGATCCAGGAACAAGTAAAGAGAAGTGAAATTTTTTTCTCATGCAAGCCAATACAATAGCTCCTGAATTTCGATGCTCTGGCATTAATGGGATTTTAGGAAGAAATCTGATTTTGTGAATATGGATTAAAACCGTGTTAGTAAAAGTTTCAAAGTTTTTTTTTCCAAAGTTTCCTATTACATTTGGTAAAATGATGCCAAGGTTGATTCTCTCAAAATTTACCAAGCCGTGTAAATAATGTGCTTTTAGTTTATGAATAAGTAGCATCAAAATATAAGAATAATTTTTGTTATCTTTTTCCACTCCAAGACACTCCTTCTCCAGACATGCTCAAGTGCTTGTGCTCCCAAAAGCAAAAACATAAATAACTGTCCGATGTGGTCTGGTGGTTGGATGGTGAGAACCATCCCATGTCGATGAGTCATGAGCGAGAAAGGTTATCGGACAGCAGCTACCGTGTTTTCACCGTGGTGCAGTTTTTCTATTTGCATCTCTCAGTTTAATGAGGTCTGATGCTAAATATGTTTTTAATTCTCCGAAAGGAGGCCTAATTGAAAACTAATATCTCAGTGAGCGAAGATGCTGGTTATGAGTTAGTGTCTGAGGGTTCCCACAGTTAGACCGACTTACAATAATGTTTCTCAGGTGTTCAACCAGATGCTCAGCATTAAGGGAATCTGTGGAGAACTGATTTTTATTGGTTGTAAATACATATTTCCATGCAGTCAGTCATGCTGAAAATCTGGGAAAAAATTAATCTGCATTTATCCTAATATTTTTCTTCTCAATGTGTTTCTCTTTTTCTTTGTACTCTATCTGCCTTTCCCCCGCTATTTCCAATACAGATCTGGGGAAGGGAGAACTGAGGGAGCATTATAGCCAGATATTTGATGAAATAAACATTACTTTATAAGGTGCAAGCTGCCTCTTCCCTGCAGGGCTCTGCCTGAGTGTGATAAGACTGTTGACAGTGACAAATGTCAGAACTGCAGAGCGACTCATCCCTCTCACATCCAAACGGCCAAATGAAGACATTCCTCTGGGTTAATGCCGCGCACCAAACACATAATTGTGGCATACGTCAACGGGAGAGAGTGAGAAGGGAGATTACAACCCAGGATCCCTCAGAGCATCTCGTATTCAGACAACGCAGGATCCGAAGAAGAACTGAAGCAGTGTTCTGTGCTTGGGGCACGCAGGACAATTTTTAAAACCGTTTCATCTTAAAAATGACATGTATGATTATATCTATGTATTAATAATACCCATTTACTTGTCCTTGTCAGGATCACGGAGGTTCAGAGTCTATCTTGGAACCACTGGGCCCTCAGCTGGGAGGAGTGCAGGATGCCTTTCCATTGAAGCGTATTAATAATTCATTCAGGAAAATCAAAAACATGTATCAAAATATTTGAAATGCAGCAGCTAAGAAATAAAATAGCTACCTGTGATCATTTTAGCTGGGAATGGAAAATTGTTTCATTTTCTTTACTCAAACAGTTTTCTCTTTGTGAATAAGATCTGGAGATTAAGGTTACGATTTTTTAACTGTTGCAGTGATAAAATTATCAGACATACTTTTGCAGACATTAATAAGCCACTGTGTGAAGCATTCAATTATTTTTGCTCCCTCTAATGCATAATACAGCTTATTTTTTGGATTTTTAACTTTTACTGGCATTTTATTCTTTCACAGCTTTAGAACATTTCATACTTTGAGGCGCAGTGTAGATGTCCTTCAAGAACTGTAACCTATGGCCTTTAGTGCCATTTCAAACATTTTGCTTTATTGTGTTATACATTATTCCCATAAATTAATTGATCAGTTAGACATCGAAACACGGATTATTAATTATTTTTGCCATCCGTTATTAATGGAAGTTCAGGAGGTGGATGATATCAGGGTACAAACAAAAAGTCAGTTCATTAAAATAAATTACATTTAGAGCCTTTAGATTTCGTTTTGTTTCACTGAATTGGCTGCAGGAAAATAAATCAGGCAAAAAGTCTCTCAAGATCAAGGTAAGCGGAATACAATAACCAGGATCTCCCAGCAGGAGGAGATCAGTTTGGCCCATTCACCAAACTCACACATAATTACATTTTTATGTCAGTAAGAGCCACACTTTTTCATTCGGGTCACCGATGTCCCAGAATTAACAGTGCTTCAGATTACTTATTGACTATACTAAGGTTTTAACCGCTTTGTAATGAAATAATTAATTCTAGAAACGGGAACAGTTTTTTCCACCCACTTCCTCAACCTAGTTTTAACTGAGCGCTTTTGGCCGCTAAAGGCCATATTTAGTCACTGTCATGGCTTTTTGTGTTTCTTGTTAATAACAATACAGTAATGAAACAACTTGATTTTATTACTTAAACATTACTGGAAAAGGACTGTATAATCGTATGAAAAGTCTCGTGTTTGATGTTACGGTCTGATAATGAATATTTAGTTCATTGCCGATGACAAAATGTGCTGTGTATTATAATGGGGAAAGTAAAGGAGAATAAAATGCAACTTGCAGCATGAGACATGTTCATGTTAATCAGATACTATTCATTTCCAAAGAAATGCTGTTATTAGCATGGCTGAAATGCAGATAGATAGATAGATCGATTGATAGATAGATAGATACGCACATACATACATACATACATAGATGTACACAATTTTCATGCACTAGAAACTTTTGTCTCCGCCATTTCTTCACCATCACTTCGTAAAAACATAAACAATCCAACAATATAATTTCTGCACATATGCTCACATTGTAAACTGAAAAGTACATACCCTCAGTTATAGTCTGAAAAAGCGTGAAGTAAAGCTAATAAAATTCGATCGATAACTGCTTACAACGTGAGTCTTGTGTACTAATATATCTTACCTGGACTCGATATGGAAATCACAAAAAAAAAAAAATCTATTTTTAAAGTTTCTGCTAGGCTCAAAATGTCAGTGTTTGAATGGGAATGTCAACCAGTTGAACCAGTGGTTGGAGTTAAACATGACTAATTTCCAGTAAGGTGGATTATTCATAGTCTGCTCGGTGAACCCGAATATCTTCATCATATTTTCCTCACTATGCTGCATGTATGTGTCAGAGCTGGGGGTCTGCGGTATAGCACATTGAACACACAGCGTTCTCCCGATAAATTAGACTGACAGTGATACATCAGACCTTGACAGCTTGTCTGCTAGCAATGAGGAGAACAGCTTTCAAGCATGGGTATTTTGATATATCTTAGTGTCAGGATGGACAAAGCTGGTTAAGGCAGATGTATATGAATACTAATCCCCAAAGGCAGCAGCACTGCTATTGCAGGAGCCGGGACATCTGATGTTAATCTCACTAACATGTTACATGCGCAGTCCAAAGGGTGTCTCTGGTATACATTTCCGTGACAGATTCAGGCATTGAAGAACATCCACGATAAATTGCAATTAGAATAATTATTATTGTTTTATGGACTCAGGACCGAGGAGACTTTCTTTGAGCCAAGAAGTCAACATTGGTACAAAGCTACTAAGAATGCACCACTAAATGCTTGTTTTTTTTTGTTTTTTTTTAATCTAAATGTGTTTTGTGGTTTTTGGTCTCACTGGCAAACATAAATAGTGCTCGTAATAAACAAACACCACTATGAACAAACAGTGGCACCAGCATGTGATATTATCACATTAGTCATCATAGATTGGATTAATGATGTACTGAATCTCCTTAAGCAAATCATTTTTTTTTCAATGCCCAGTCTTTATTCTTTTATATGCATTCGATACGGTACTATATTGCCTTCTGTGTCACAACACAAATTTTCCAAACATAGTGGTCTCCAGAGCTTAAATAAGCTCTTCATTATTTAATTTTTTTTTTTTTCCACTTGTGATCACTGATGTTTGCGAAAGGATCAGTTGAGGTTTGTGATGCTTCGCCAGACCCTTATTTATGTTCTTTCCCAAAATTCCCTTCATTAATATAGGAATGCAGTCCTAGTTAGAACACCGACTTATTGCACGTTTGGCATTTTTTTTAAGCCCAGTAATGTTACCTGTCCTCACTAGTTACCGCTGGCGGTCACTGTTCCGGCATATAGTGAAGGTTTATCATCTGCATCAAGAAAAGTGAAGGATGGCAGGCAGTCAGACACAACACAGGCACTTGGACCAGCTGATATGCTGCTGTAAAATGTAACAGATGAGCAGCACCGCCACACCGAAACAGGTAAAATAAAGTCAGGATACTCTGAGACAACATTTGTACAGTTTATTTCCCACGTAACAAGCAAAAATGAATAGGCTTGTTTTATTTTACCATGAGGTGATTAGGATGTGGGTAACCATATGTGATATGACGGTTAATTTCATTTGCATGCTTTGGATTTTACACCGCGAGGAATTAGAAGAAGAGAACACTAATCCCGAGCTCCAAATGCCACAAATCTTCAGCATTATCAACCAGTAAGTTAGCATTTTTCGTCAAAGTTGCCTGTGTGGATCACGTTCTTAGCTCCGTTAACGTCATTGTTATTGTCACTGTTAATCCACAGCAGTTTTGGCTCTACGGCTGCTGATCCCCCCCACCTAGAGCTATTGGCTTTTATTTACTGATTCTGATGTTCTCCTCTTTGAGGGATGATCCATTATCCTTCTACATACAGTCTGTGTGAACCTTCTAAGAAGGAATGAAACTTAGTTGCAATAAATCTTCTTCTTATTTATTTGCTTTTCATTCATAGTTTGACGGATGCTGTCCTGTGCATGCATGTACGTTATTATTAGCTTTGTTTGGCTGATATTTTTGTTCAAGATTATTTACAGTGTTGGGTTTCTGCAACAACACACTGCTTACAGTTGCATATTTTGCATTTAGTTATTTTTTTCTTGTTCATTACAGAACAAAATTCACTTGCGTTTCTACATCTTATCATTAGTTGGCATTTAAATACATTTGAACAGAAAGAGGGACAAGATCTATTCGGCTGTCTTCCACAGCGCTTACAGCCTGTGAGCTGTTTGCGAGTGTTGCTTATCGGTACCGAGATGATGACCGTTTCATATGTTTATTGGCTAAACGAATAAGAAAATGGCCATTAAATGGGAATTTGGGGAGAAAACATTTTTGTTTATTTTCAGTCATAGTTAATAAAGTCAGAACTTTGTATTATTATTAGCTATTATCAGCTATGTTCAATACCTTCGCAGAACTCCCTCAGTAAATAAATCTGTTATTACACTTTTGAGGACTTTTTTTGAAGATGTTACGTGAACTAAAAAGAAGACACTTGCTCATGAATGTTGCAGATGTATGTTTTACATTAATCAAAGATAATAAAATAAATTCCCTCAAAGAAACTCGCATCCAGTTCATAGTCTTTCCTACCTCATGTCCTGTGTTTCTAGGGAAGACTCTGAAACTTCCTTCCATCCATCCATTATCTAGCCTGACCGCTTTATATGCTTGCAGCAACATTGATATATGCTTATTTAAAAAATGTTTAGGCTCCTTAGGTGGCTTCCTAATCTCTGTAGTATCCATCTTGAGTGACTAAATGGGTCAAACTTATAGGTAACCCAGCCTCCCAGACACCTGAGAACAGGTTACAGAATAGAGAAATTCCACCTGCAGGTTTCCATTTCCCAAAGATGCACAAATAAATTGAAACCACTATGACACTAAAGCCTCAAAGGAATTATTTTTTTTCAGACTGAGAAGGACTTTCTGCAGCCTTCAGCTGCATTAAAACAAACTGTGAAAACACACCTCTGAGCTAGATGTCATAATACTAATAATTTAAAGTTGTAAATCATAACTAACAATACCTTTCATCATACTTCCTTGTGTAACTTGTAGTTTTATTTTGTCTCAGTTTTGGCTGCCTTCCACATTATTCAGCAGCTAAGCAGCACTAAGTCAACAGCACACATTGCATATATATATATATATATATATATATATATATATATAAAGGAATTAAGTAAACAGTATGAATGAATTTTAAAAAAACAATTTCAATTAAAAATGTCCATTTCAATACACGCTGGGCTGCATATCTATATGTGCAAGGAATGTATAACAAAATGTTTTCCCAGTGTTATGCTTCCTTACGTTTTAAACACTGCGAGGCGCAGTCTAAACTTCAAAGCGGCACTTAGTCCAATACAAAAACCACACTTCACCTTGAAAATTATAGACCCTGCCCATAACGGCAGTAGAACTGCTTAGATTTTGATCTCGAAGACTTTCTCCAAATGGGCACTAAACCAGTTGACTCAGCTTTTGTGACTGAGGCTCTTTGAATTCCTTTCCAAGCTTTTATCTGTGTAAAGAGTGCTAGAAAAGTTAGTGGACCAGCCCTCCAGGAGCAAAGCTGAACATCATTGCACTGCTATGTATATCTGAAGGCAGGTAGTTCAGAGCATTTTCATCCCTCATGCTATTTCCAGTAGGTGAGCTGTGGAAATTTTGGGGTGAATGTGAGGTTGAGCTAGTCAGTCACACACTTGATGTCAGTCTTACTTCATCTGGCAGATGGACCAGGGTAGGCAGAGCCATCTGCTTTGCAGCATCCTCCTACGTCAGAGCTCAGAATGGTGGGAAATCCATCAGTCTGTTCTAACAGACTATTAATAATGCATTTTTAAGCATTTCCCATCCTTTGGTGTGTAAACTAACTCTAATACACATGCTGTTTGTTGTATTCTGAAAGTCTGCCACTCTTATGTTGGTTTGTCCGTGACCTGAATAGAAACACCACATAAATTTAATGTTTGTTATTTTGCTTTTGAAATATGCATTTGTTGAGTGCACTTGCTTTTAGTGCAAAACTTTCTTGTCAGGACTGTGGAATCTCTGACTACTGAGTGAAATATTTTCAGCATAGAAACGTGGTGAAGCACACGTGTCTTCCAAAGATGTATGGATGAAAATGATATCGAAGTGTTTGTAATATGTTTTAACAATTTGTTCGGTATTTCTGGCAGAATGTGGCGTCTCACCATGTTCTTGTGAGTATCTGGATCACACACAAAAGACTCATAGCTGCTGGCATTCTAACAATGTTTATTATACATTTCCAGTCTTGAATGCAGAGTAAAATACAAGTTCCAATTCGACCTCTGAAAGCCTTTAAGTTAAAGCAACTGAAGATGTTAATAAATGTTTACATATGTAAGGCACATTGTTGGTAAGGGCTGTGAGCAAACATTTCTAGCCGAGATGTATTACTCAGCGATGTAAAAGAGAACGAAAGGGAAGCTTTTCATTTCTCTTATTTCAATCCGCATCCTTGGAATTGCAGCAACTGACAAGTACGGCAGCTGCATGACTTAATTTATTAAGAAATTTCTCCAGTGAAACCTAATGGCCTCATTCTTTCCTGTTGTTTGTACAGTTTTTTTGGCCCATTATCATTTCTCATAATCTCCTCTGATTATTCAAGGAAAAAAGGAAAGAAAAGTTCTCATCTTCAAGTATAATTAAACTCACTCAAGAATATATTACAAAAATGGTGAGTTCAGCGTGGAGAGATCCAATAGGCCAACAGGTAATGAGCAGTAAAAAATAGACTCTGACCTTAAAAAAGAAATTGAAAAATACTTATGTAAGTATTCTGATTGGAAAGTCATATGTTTAATTAAAAAACCTCTTCTACATCAATTAAAATTATATATATCTCCTGTTCCTCCTCTTATATATATATAAATGGTGTGCATATATATATATATATATATATATATATATATATATA